>OVBB01000458.1:1491-23999 GCA_900406415.1 Isatis lusitanica
TCTTCAAATAAGACTCTAAAATTTCGACATGTATGCACTTATTTTCCCCATAAACCTATGCACAGCTATTTCTATTAATTTATATATGGACCACGTCCATACAATTAAAAGTCTAAATACATAAAACCCATGAATCTTATGATTGAGTTAATCT
Organism: Isatis lusitanica; assembly: GCA_900406415.1. NCBI lineage: Eukaryota > Viridiplantae > Streptophyta > Magnoliopsida > Brassicales > Brassicaceae > Isatis > Isatis lusitanica. Next base: position 1,646 of record OVBB01000458.1, read on the forward strand.
GCCAGGTGAGAGAGACGTATCATCTATACTATTAAAAAAGGTTACAATATTGAAAAAACTAGTTCGACCGTATTATATTAGGAATTTTGCAATGACAATTTAATGAAAATATAAAACTTCATTAAGAGTAGTTATGTTAAATCAGTTTCTAACTAACTAATTCATAATATTGTTCAATATCTCTGTTATTTTATATATAAATGCATGTTTCCTTTTCAATTATAACAAAATCTTACACAGATCTTCTTATAATCTACTTTAATTTTTTTAATTATTAATAATTAGATTAAGACCTGCGTGATATGCGGATGAAAAAAAATTATATAAAATCTGAAATTGATAACCCGCATAACATATTTATTTAAGATTATATTAAAATTTGCATTAAAGCATTAAAAACTATATTTTATAATTCAGTTGAAAATTTTTTCTAGATAAACAAAAGGATTCTAAAATAAATTTTAAGTATTATATTACTTCTTGACCTACAAGCATATTATATTGCTTAATAAATATTTTAATGAATTAAATATAGAAAATTTTCAAATTTGTGAACCTTAAAATGAATTAAATGTTAAAACTTAAATTTGTTCATACATAATCATACAAAAAAATATTTTTATTAAGTAATTATTATATATTTTTATCTTAAAATGATTTTTACATGTGCCAAAATTTCATAGACATATTTGACACATGTTAAGATTATATTTATTAATGCTTTTAAACATAAAATTTTAGGGCCAATTTGGCTAATATACCAAATGGTAAGTTAATTTGCAAGTTGGTGGATTTGATAATCGAAACTGTTTCAACTGTAGCGGCTGCACCTATGAAACGACAACTATACCCCTGGAAAAACCCACCACCGTAAGTTTTGTTATACAATATGTATGAAGCGCCGCCAAGAAGTGATTGCGTACGATCTGACCTGAACGTAGGTCTGCTATAGGCAAACCCCAACCACTCGTTTTTGGGTGAGAACGAAGTGGCATTAAATGCACAGGATACGCTAAATATTTCGGATATGACATTGTGTATTTGTGTAGTGACGTAAGTATATGCTAGCAACTTGCAGCTTGGCTATAAAACCGATTAGTCGCTCCTAAACTAGGTAGAAAGATACAAACTGTAGTCAGAGAAGTCGATGGTAGCGAAGAAACTTTCAGATCTTGGGGCGATATAAGAATCTTTATCGGGTAAAGGTTAGGGTTCGTTTTCTGGTTATATGATTTGCTTGCACCGGCTCATTTATTCCGCATTAAATCTGTCTGTTAGGGTTTAATCTTTCTTATTTGGGTGTTGTGTGCCGCCACCATAAATGGTTCTCATGTTTTAGGTGTCGGTCCCAATTTAGACAATTCGTGAAGAAGACGACATATTTCCGAGATTTATAACTTTTCTGATATGTACTTTAAGACCTTAAAGTGACGTTTCAACTTTTTGGATTTTTCAGGTGATGGGTCCCGTCATACACCTAATACTTGGAATCTGGCATAAATCTGTTGCCGGAGAATGGAATTTCGAGCCAGATCCAACTGAAATCAGTTACCGAGTCGTGGTCGAAGAAAACCAGACCTTTGAATCTCTTGTTGGAATTGTCCGTGCGCATTATAGGGTACACCCGCAAGCCACCGTCGCTTTAACGTACGAGTTCCCGGAGTGGATGTGGTTGCCTAACGACAAGACAACCCCCCCTGTAGACATAAAAACTACCGGAGATGTTGAACTGTTCATGGCTTTACGCTGCGACTGCCCTCAGATGTCCATTTACGTAACCATTGGGGCATACGCTGTTGATCGTTACAGATTCCAGAAGAGCGCGTGCTACTCCGTCGGCAAGGCTTCTGGAGGGACGAGGGAACCGATATTGCAGTTGGCCGGCCACACGGTTCTGTATCGGGGTAATAATTATGTTATCGACACAATTCCTCCATGCGAGAAAACGACAGTTGGTGGTGGTGACCAAGCACATTTTTTTGGGAGGGCTTGCTGGCACAAGGACTGGTTCCGAGAAGGGAAGATGTGATGAACAGAGGTTTCCATGAGCCTGACATGGAGATTATTACCACGGGTCCAATAGTTCCGAATGAGTCGGATCCTGTTAATATGCATCACAGGCGGGTCAGAGCTGACTCCGCAAACGTACAAGGTACAAAAACATTAACAATTTCTTAACCCACATTTGAATATGGTACGTATGTAGTTCTATACGCTGAGACAACTGAGGTTCTAAATGACTGGCGTTTTAAATTGTAGGGGAACAGACGATTAATCTGTTGCTAGGAGCTGCGGAAAGCGCAGCCAATTTAGACGCAGCGCACGATATAAGCGGAACCAACATCTCACTCTACAACACATCACAGATAAATCAGTGGCTTGCGTCCAACCTTTCCCACTAATAGGTATTGATACTAGAACGAAATCATTGGTATTTGAATATCCTTCACATGAGCTAACTTTGAAACACAACCACGCTCAGGTATAGGAACAAATGATTTGATTGAATGGACGGAGTATCAAATTATTCCAAGTACCAACAACAAAGTGTCAGCGACGTTCAATGACCTCTGCATGCAGCGACAAACAACCGTGACGATGGTTTCGAATGTACTACAGAATCCCCCAACCCAAAACATTAGTAATGCTGAGGGTAATCCAATTGTATACCCTGGTACCATTACTAGTATCCTTGATCAATTTCAGTATCCGCCTAGTGTCCTACAGTAAGTGGAAGTGGACAAGCGCATGTAAAGTGTTGCGAAAGTGAGAAATTGGCTTATACAACAGCCATCCACTTCAAGTGATATACGTGGAGGCGGTAGTCTGAGTCGGAGAATCCATGTGGGGGTGGAAGGTCCTTTGCAGCCAGGTAATATAGCCCCGTCCAATCTAAACACGTAATGTTTAAACTTGAGATGATGTCAACTTACTGACATAACAACGTAACCCGCCCACATACGGGCTCCCTAGGGGGTGGATGCAGTGCAGTGAGGCCGTTCTCTTGGAGGTATGCCCACCGAAGCAAATGGAGTTTTTAAGAAAGGTATCCAAAGCGGTGAAGCCATACACAGGTCCTCCTTACATTCCGATAAGTGATGACGATAGTTCTGCGACGGACTCCGACGAGGTATCGGTTGTTGTTGTCGGAGGGAGGGAACAGCTTGGAGTTGGTACGCGTGGGGATAGAAAGGACGATGGTATAGTAGTCGAAGGTAAGAAATCACCATTAGGAGGGATGTGCGTACTTATTACATTTGTGCGGTATTCAATTACACCAACATGATGTATTGACGTGTTTTTATGGCAGATGTCCCGTCTACAGACGCACCACCACACCAACCGAACCCTCGTACAGAGAAGGGGAAGTTCCATGTAGGAAACTTCAGTGGAAGCCCGCCAGGTCGGAAGGGTAACACCGCAGTGAAGATCAAAGAACATGACCTTGCGTTGACCTTGCGATGCGGCGATACTAGCAAAGAGATGTATGATGTAGACCCACGATCAGATGATGATTCCGGTGATGATACACCTGTACCGCGTACGAAAGAACGCAATAAGTATATAAATAGATTGTTAGTTGACTAACAATTTTATTATCAACGCCAAAAACGCAACTAAAGTACCTGTTTTGCGATTTTTCAGCTGGCCGTACCGGCAACTCGTACGACATATTTGTAGGTCAGATGTTTCTGGATCGGTCAACCTTCAAACACCATATGGCAATGTATGCCATTGCGAACAAGTTTCATTTCAAGACGAAACGTTCGGAGCCGAGTAAAATGATCCTGAACTGCAGCAGGGGAAAATGCCAGTGGAAGGTACACGCTTCGAAGCTCAAAGACTCTGATTGGTATGAATTGAAGAAAGCATCACTGGAGCACCAATGCACTGCGACAGAGAGAGGTAGGTTCAAGAGGTATGCAACCTCACAAGTCGTAGCAAACATAATGTGAACCAAGTATGCTAGACGTGGACCTGGACCAACGCCGGGGACTCTGCGAGACTTAATGCGGGATGACCATAATGTACCGATAACATACTGGAAGGCTTGGAGGTCTAGAGAAACAACTTTGAAACTTAGCAAAGGCGAGGCTGGTGACTCGCACCGACTGCTACCCTCTTATTTGCAACAGTTGGTTATTGCTAACCCTGGGACTGTAGTACATCTTGAGACGGCATTCGAAGCAGGTGTCGGACAACGCTTTAAGTATCTGTTCTTCGCTGTTGGTGCTTGCATCAGTGGCTTGACTAGCATGAGGAAGGTCATTGTTTTGGATGGAACACATCTAAAGGGTAAGTACATCGGTTGTTTGTTGACGGCCAGTTGTCAGAACGACAACTATCAAATATTCCCAATTGCCTTTGGGATTGTTGACGGAGAGAGCGACTGCGCATGGAGCTGGTTTCTGGGAAAGCTCTCCACATTAGTTGCAGACAGTCACGACCAAGTTTTTGTGTCGGACCGACATGCCTCCATTTCGTACGGGTTGAGGAAGGTACGAAATCACTTGTGCAACTACTTACCATAGTCTTACGTCTACCTAATATATCTACATGGTGAAAAGTAATTGTACTGTGGCTAGGTATTTTTATAAGGACTGTGAATGCCAGATACCATTTCTGGTATCCGTTACGTAGATGTGACAACATGTGTACTCGTACTTGTCCTGTTACAGTGTTTGTTAAACTGAACATGTTGCTGTGGTTCATTTTCAGATGTTCCCTACTTCGAAGCATGGAGTGTGCGTTGTACATTTACAGCGGAACGTCCAGACGATATTCAAGAAGAAGAATATCGGAAATCTAGTATCCAAGGCGGTGAGAGCGTATACTATGTCTGACTTTTACGCGCGGTATAGTGAGATTACGATGCTCGACCCTGCATGTGTGGGGTACCTAACAATGATTGGATTTGGCAAATGGACCCACTCACACTTCTGCGGAGCTCGCTATAATGTGATGACAAGTAATATAGCGGAGTCTCTGAATGCTGCCCTTGCCACTGCGCAAGAGTTTCCGATCCTTCCACTCGTTGAGTACGTAAGGGCAACCCTGATGACATGGTTCGCAATACGGCATGCCGGTGCGACAAGGTCCCCTGGTCCACTCACTAGAAGGGGTCAACTCATAGTTGATATGAACTTCGAAAAATCGACAGAGTTTGTTGCAAACAACATTAAAGGTTCGGAGTACGAGGTTAGGGAGAGAGATGGTGCTGCATTCCGGGTTGATCTAGGAAACAAGTACTGCAGCTGTAGAGAATTTCAGACTCTGGAGCAGCCATGTGCGCACGCTGTTGCGGCGGCAGTACACGAAAACCACAACGTTGAGGCACTGGCCGGGGCGGAGTTTACGAAAGGGTCGTGGTGTAAAGCGTATGAGGGTGGTATTAACCCTACTGATGACCTCGAAAACTTGAACCTCTTTCTTGCGAAGACAAGACGTCCACCGGGAAGGCCGAGGAAGAAACGTTTCCTCTTTACCGGGGAATTTAAGGTACATTTATAAAATCCAGTTAACTGTTTCGGTAGCCTTAACTTAAATTGGAAACTAATTTTTTTCTTCTTACCGCTGGTAGGGATCATCAGCTAAACAGACTCGGAAGTGTAGCAGATGCGGCGGCTCAGGTCATAATCAGGCCAGCTGCAAAAGACCTATATAAGGCCCTGATGTTGGCATAGGAAGGAGCACGGCAGTATGGAGCGTTGTTTTTTGGGACGTTGTCGAGTCTGGGGCGACAATCTCCTTGCTCAGGTTGGATGTCAGATAGTAGGAGAAAGCTACCCCAAAGCAGTTCGACAAGGATGACTATGTAAAAAAGAAGTAGTTGGACTGAATAACGTACCCTTCCTGTTGTATAAATTAGGAACCTTAAATTGCTGAACAAGTAATCTGAAATATGCAGAAGGGTTGTATGTATTTACGTGTTCAGCCTATGTTTGTTAAAAGGCCAATGAATATAAGTGACAGTTTGCCTTGTGTTGACTTTTTATCTGTCCAATATCGTTGAAAGCCAAACATTGCTAAATTTGTGAAAGTTCATGTACTAAAATTTGTAGGCTGTTACTTGAATAGTGTTAACGTAACTCGTAGTGGTGGTAAGAATAGTAGTAGCAGACACATAAATAAATTCAAAAAGCTAGGTTGCACCGGAAAGGTTGACTTCGAATACGAGGGTGTAGTGGATTTATAGCGCGCATAGGAATTAGTTGGGGAATCAGGAACCGTTTACAACATTGGCAACAGTGATAGTACAAACAGATGCTGATAAGCGTTTGAAAATGAAGTAGTGTGCTTTAGAAGGGAAGCAGCAGGCGAAACAATAAGTTCATAACTTAGTTTGCGAGGGAGTGCTTAACTAGGAATATGGGCGGGGGGGGGGGGGGGNAAACACGGGTCGGTTAGGAGTTGGGTTAAAGTTTGGTGGAAATTTAAATCGATACATGTTAATAAAAGAAGTAGCGACGGAAAGAATTATAGTAGCATGGACATTAATAAGTTCAGCTGGAATGATACGAAATAGTGTTACTGGGAGAAGGTTTTCGACAAATAGATTGAGGTAGTTGTTAATAAAGTAAATACCGTTGCCAACATATAGTACAGCATGAGATACCATGGGTAGGTCGTTTCCGTAACTACCTTCATAAGTGCCCGACAAACACCTCGTACAACATGACGGCTAGTTTCTTCGCATCCGCTTCCAGCGACTAAACTGTTATGCATTTACATCCGGCGACTCCTCCAATTGCATGTCCCTGGATTAGAATCGATGTTGTCACGCCAGTGTTGACAGCTCTTGCAGTTTGCGGAACGTCTGCCAACGTCGTTATTGTGTACGGTTTGAATGCCCCCTTCCCAATCGAAGTGTTTTGGATGTTTGTCAGGTAAGGAACCATGTGCGCAAGTGGGGTAAACGCCGCCTCTTTGGCGGTGTCAGATTCTCGATTGATGTTGCAGTCGAGAACGGTGATAACCCTTTCAGCCGTGTTCAGGTAGACCCCAGCCCAGTGGTTTTCCTGAAGCATGAGAGGGAAGTAAATACGACCCGGACGAACTTGGTGGAAGGCACGGTCAACTGATGTAGGAAATTTTATTTTGGTCTTGTCTTTCGGAGCAGTCCGGTTGAAAAGAGATTATATCCCCATAATAGAAGCGTGGAAGGAGGTCTCCATGAAGAGCGTGTTGTTTGGGATGGTAGTCGAGCAAGTAGGTAGAAGTTTCACGTTGCAGCAGTGCATAATAGCGTCGAAAACCTGAGCAGCAAACGTAATTGAGTGGTGTGATGATGTCTAATAATGCTGCTTATGTTGAAGGAGGTACATGTACTGTTAGACTTACCGATGGAGTAAGTTGTTTTGACCGAGTGCCCACCACGACAATATCATCAGTCAAGAGTGTCTTAGTGTTTCCGACTGTCAGTTTACTGTGACACAATATGTGAGCAAGGAAGAATTGAAGAGGCTAAAGTATAGAATGGGCGAAGCAGTGTAGGTGCGCATACCTCGGGGTCAAAGTCCGGAGTAGGAGGATACAGAATTTTGAGGAGAAGTTTGGCGATGCGTTTCCTGGTGTGACAGATTGGTCCGGCGTCCTATTATTTGCCGACTCACGAGTTGTTTTTCGGCATCTCTAGCTTCTGGAGTCATTCCAATGGAGAATGAAGGGGGTGGGCACATGGCAGAAGTGGAATGAATCTACGCGCAAGTGTAGGCGAGAATACGTCACCATTGTGCTACTAAACGTGGTGGCGGATAAGCTTATATGGATAGTATGGACAAGAAAGTTTCACCTCATTTGTTTCGGGGGGGGAGCAGGGTAGAGAGACGGCGTACCCATTGTTTGCCAGCCTTGGGGCTCTGTCTGGGTGCAGTTTAAACCCTACGCCATAAAAACATATATTGAAGAACTGTATGTAATGTACGGTGGATGTACACGGGCTAGAAAGGTACCTTGGATGTGTTGTTGTTGATGACCAGTTCATGTGGCATTGCATTGCAAGCTGATGTGACAGCGGCAGGGGGATTGGATGTAGCGTGTGGAGCACTCTCGTTAGGGTGGGCCGCAGCCGTGACCCCAACCGTCTTCATGCCCCTTGACGAGCGAGTGGAAGTGTATGGAGCACGGAAAGGGTGGGTGCGTAGATGCATGGTGATGGAATGTGTAACCTCAGCCTTCATTTTCTTAAACTGCTCTTCCAACATTCTGCTAAGGCGGTTCTCCGTGGCCACCGTCTCTTCTCGTAAAGACAGGGTGACCTGTGCAATGTTCTGGCTTACTCGGGTGTTAACCAAATCAGCTAACAAAGCATAGTCGATAGATGTCTGTGTGGTGAATCCAGTGCCGGAGTCTTGCTGATCGGTCTCATCTTCTGCCTCATGCACCTTCTCTTTCTCCTTTCTCTCCTTTGCTTCTTGTTCTTTACGTTTCTTGTCCGCGCGCAGACGGACCAAGTCATACTTCATCAGTCCACCCTAGAACATGTCTTTAGTGAACGGGAAATCTTCAGAAATCAGACGAACCATATTATCAACTCTTGGATCGTCTTCGTCGTCGGACCATGAGAAATCAACGCCGCAGAGGTATTCAATTTCTTCACCTGCTAAGATGGAGAAAACTTCTTCCTGCAGAGGATACGACATTAGGTTTGTGAGAAGGGGATTAGTTATTGGTTACCATGTAAACTAAGACGCTAAGTAAAGCAGTTTCAGCAATGCAATCGGCGTACGAATACAAATATAGGTAGCTGTTAACATTCCAGTTCAACTCGGAGTAAAGAATCTTGTTTACGGAAATAGAGTTTGTTACCTCGCATTTATCGTCAACCCCGCGGGCGTGGCCTGGATTCAGACCCACCCTGGGACGACGGAGTTGTGTATTCCCGACGCGAGTTGGATAGGTAACCCTTGTGGATGACTCACCCGGAAGATGGCAGTCAGTTTCTTCTCCAGTTTCTTCGCCCGACTCAGACTCGGTTTCAGACTCGGTGACGTCGACAACTTCAAGCACAGCGGCAACGGCGGCTACTAGTACTAGCTGAATTGAGTGAACAAACCCTCTGATTGCAACACTCTGCTGGGACAAAGAGAGTGCGTCTTTGCTTTTTATGCTCGCCATCAATGTGTCGAAAGCGAGTCTGCCCCACGGATAAGCAAAGAATGCGTCGAGGTCCCTAATCATCTCGACGTGGTCACTGATGATTTTCGGGAAATGCAACGTTGGCATAAGGACGGAGGAGGTGATGGCAAGGCATGCAAATTTCAGGCGCGTGTCCCGATCTATGACGCTTCTCTTCTTAAGCATCTAAATCGCTCGATCGACCGTGCAGGTTTTTAATTTTCTGAAAAGCTCCGGCCAGTACGGTTTCTCGTTTACTGGATTTCTTCTCCTTTTTCTCGAAGTTTGTTTTGGGATTTTTGAACAGTTTAGACCGGTGACGTAAGTGAATTCGCGAAGGGAGAACCGGACATGAGCACCGGCGAACAGAAACCAAATCTCGTGTTTCTTCTTCACTTGGAGCAGCCGAACAATTATGTGTTGGCCAAAGCTACCAGAAAACGCTGGGAGCTGAGACGTCTCGATGACAGTGCGAAAAGGTGAGGTTCGCAGGAAATCAACTTCCTCCTGATCCAGAGCACTCAAGATTGAATTGATTCGCTTTGTTTTGTGGTAGCAGTTCAGTCGCTCTCCGCCGGGCTCGTCCGGCAGCAAACATTCGATCCGGCAATATCAATTCCTCCATCTACGACGCGTTACCCTTAGATCTAAGTCCACGTAGCGAGAACAGAACCAAAATTCTAAGATAAAGTGGGCCACGATAAAGAAAACTACCTGCTTTACGGCGAAGATTTGGTTTACAGAAGCCCCACTGGCGAATTTGGACTGAGAGGGTGAAACAAATTTCAACTTGAAAAAGCGTAAAAGGTTGTGTGACTGTACAGTAGGAAATATTGGACTCTTCGAAAACAGAGAGAGGATATTGTTTCGAAGTGATGTTTTGTCTATTATATTTTTTGAAATTATAAAAAACTCAAATATTATTTTTTTGTCAACGAAAACTGATTGTAATTTTAATTTATTGAAAATACAAAAACAAAACTTATACATAAGAATCGGATTGACTTACTTAACATATATCATGATCCATGTTAATCAGTAAATTTTAATAATTTTTTTTTCTTTTACGTATTACTAAAACTCAATTTCTTATTTCTATTTTTTTCTTTTCTGATTTTTATTTAAGAAAAAAAACTAAATATAAGACATTTAAAATGTTATAATTAGTAATACTATTCCCCCAGAATTCCTTGAAATTCGACCCCAGTTTTAAAAAATTAACTGGTTATAATTTTTATAATATATAAAACACTTTAATTTATAAAAAAATTGATTATAAATTTTCTTTTATTTAAATAGAAAAATAAAATTATTACATGTCAAAATTTTATTGACTCACTTGACATATTTTATAAATATGATCTTGTAAATTATGAAAAAGCTAACTTCTTTATATAGAAATCATAAAAATTTGCAAGTTTTCTTAAAAGGTAATAATCTTCTTCTTAATGTTCATTTTTATTATTTCTATTTTTTCAAAGCTTGAAATCCTTTTCCTTTTCTATAAAATATTAATAAACTAGGGGTTGATCCCCGCGCTGGTAAATTTTTTTTTACTTTTCCTGTATTGTAATTTTATGGCTATTTTAACTAAACGAAGTAGCTTTGGAAGTTTTATGTATGAGGTATGTGGAACTATATAAGATACTTTTTTTATGAAACTGCCATGTATTTTCGTATTCAAAAGTGCTTAAAAAGTTATGTGAAAAACTTAAGCATTAATACTGTAATTATATTAAGCCATGGTTCAAATTTATTGAGCTTAGTATATTTCATAACCATAACTTGTAAAGTTTAAAGATTACTGTTTCTGCAAACTGGACAATTAAGCCTTTGGTTCAGCCAATTGGCAAGACATAGATGGTAGAAAAGGTGATTACATTGTAGTTTGTTGATATCGTGTCTTCCCGCAAGTGTTTATAAACACGCTGTGCAATTTTCTGTTTCTTCCTCTGGTGTTGGCATCCTTTTTGCATTGTGTAGATCATTGACAATGAGTTCGGCCTCGAGCCTTGATATAGCGTTAGAGTTGTAATATTTAATTGTGAAGAATATGTTGAGGTCTGTACCTATATCATTTAGGGTTTTCATTCGTACTCCATTGATGAAGCTGAGAAAGTCTGCTCTTATTGTAGTAGCCGTATAATCTGGTATATGATGGTAATTTAGGACATCCTCGACACAGCTTGTCAAAGTTTAAAGTGATGGCCCGTGTCTTCTGTATGGTAATTGTACGGCAATGTCATTTTGCAGTGTAGGTCGTCTTCGGATTACCAAATGAATAGTTCCTGAGCTCTGAGCAGTAGAGGGTCGTGTGTCATATGACATTGAATAACCTATGGGTGGTTGTGATGGCATTGTTAGCGTTGTTTGGTTTTATATCTTTATGTTGCTCTAATATGATATTTATAGTAATCTTCTTCACTGTCGTTGTTCTTGAGAGTTAATTGGAGCTGTTATTATTTTGGAAACGTATATTTTAAGACTAATGCTGTATTAAAATTTGTTGACCGTAACTCAAGTTTTTATGACTAAGGTGTTTTTTTTTTTTAAAGTATATCTTAGCATAAATAAAGTGTTGTGTGTTTTCTATTGTAATGACTAATTAGTAATTTAGCATAATGAATTTTTAAATTGAGTTTTTTTATGAGTTAATCATTAATTAATGTGGCATTTTAGAAAAAGTTATTTTAAAAAAGTAAATCAAACCCAAACATTTTCATACCGAACTTTTAAAATATTTTTTTAATAATTACTTGGATTCTAAAAAGAATATGTGGATTCAACATCTTTCCAAAACAGTCTACATATTTCCCCCTTTCGATATTTGTCCAGCTCGTTTAGATCTTATCTTGAGTACTCTCTTCATTATTGGCTTATGACTCTCTGAATCTAAAGTTTCACCCTTTTTGTCTCTCCCCGTCAACACACACACGTACACCAATCTCTTTTTCGATCTGCTCCAGTGGTAGGAGTAGCTGTTGGTACCGTCGGCGTTGTTGGTGCTAAGATCAGACCTGGCGGCGGATTCGAATTGGATATGGAGACGGCGGTTTCTTCTCCGGTGACCCGCGAGAAAGCAGCTGGAGGTAAACATTTCATTGAAGATCATTAGAAGAATCAGTTGCAAGTTTTGGGCGAACGATATGAGAGATTTGTCGGAATTATAAGGTTTAATCATGTCCGCCGATTGTAATAGTATTTTTGGTTAGCATTTTAGTTCGATTTGCTTTTCAAATTTAGTTTTAATTCGAAGACTTGAGATTCTCGGATGCTGAGATTGATTCTCCTTTACAGATAGCGATAGTTGCAGAGGAAAGTGAAAGAAACTCAATTACCTGTTGAGGAAGAAGACGACATGATGAGCTTTATTGTCAAATATCGTTTTGCTTCCCTGCTGTTTCCTCTGGAAGGTGACATGTTTCTCTTGTTTTGTAGTGCCTTCAAGTGTCTTACTGATTCATGATCATGATGGTTTTATATGAAAGCATGTGCTAGTCAGTTTAGCCATCTCCGTATCAAAACCCATGAAATATGCTGTATCAGTGTTGTCTGACACAGCCATTGTTACTCGGTACCTAAGTTAGAAGACTTTAGTGATTGCAAGTAGATGTTATGATGCTGTAATACGATAGATGTAAATATGTTCAGCAATGTTACCTTAGTGATGCAACAACATTAGTTTTGTTACATAAAACACAGGTGAAGGAAGAAATCTCTTGCACAAGTTTCTTTGCACACTTGGAACAGCCAATATAAGACCAGCCCTCATCTTCCTCGATAGTGACCTTAGTCGTGCATAGAAACACAATAACCTGTTAGATGTTGAAGGATGAGGCTCGAACCAAAGGCTAGTAAAATATATTGCACTTATACTACAGAAGAAGCTAAAGCAGCATTGATGAATAGGCTCAGCAATGAATCGTTTTAACTGTTTGAAAATAGGAACCGAATGGCTGCTAATACATTTAATTTTTTTCCTCCAATCACCATTAAGTGGAGTTAATATGCGGATTTGAAGGCTTAAGCACAGAGTAAATTTGAGCGTCATTGCAGGGGTTCATAAAATACAGACATAACCGAAAATTCTGTGGTGCAACTAATTTACGTATTCTAAGAACATGATGTGACTAAAGCTGTACTCTGCAGTTGTTTGTTGATGAATAAACCCAGTAGTGGTCTGTTTAAACTGTGTAAATATAGACACCTAGTGGCCGTGAATAATTCAAAGTTGGTATTCTTCTATCATCAATAAGTGGAGGCAAGATTCCGATTCTAAACCTTAAGCGCAGAGTAAAATAGATCTGCAAGCAACAATTTGGTGGTGCGTATTCTAAGAAGATGTCCTCCCTCTAGATGAAAAACCACTAATACAACAAACATGACAAAACTAATTCTAGAAGGGTGCCTTTTCAGCTTATTAGTATTAGACCATTCCTAACATGGGATTCAGTAGTGATGATGAAGTTGTTCAGCTCAGAGAGAGTCATCGGCTCTATCTTCTGTGCATGAACCAGTTTGGAAGGGGACTCTGACTTTGTCTGGTCCATTTACTGGCAAGCTGGGAGAGAACGATAACAGTGAACATCAAACATATGAGGGAGAGAAAGATTAACTGTAATAGCAATACACGAGATTAAAGTTGCTATATTTTCAGGGGTATGACTCACGTTTGGAAATAAGCTTTTCCAGCCTCTATTTCCTTGTCAAAGTACAGATGTGTGGCAGAAGTCGCATTCAGGTATAGGCATCCTGAGAGAGATTGCGGGGTTAAATAAAGAATGCAAAAGATACACAAACACTGTCGCAGGCGCAATACTATGGATGAATTAAAACAAAAGAGAAAGACAACAAACAGCTTACCCCCAACAATCTTAGGATTGACATTTGAAGCCATCACTATTGTCAGATCTTTCCCATATTTGTTTCTCTTCGAGTCGTAAGCTTCTGCCATTGAATCGAAGAGTCCAACAGAGACTTTGTCATCACTGCAAGCAAAGGAAGTGGCATAGTTAACTGGGGTAATCTGGAAGTGTTTCGATGAAACATACTTGCTGGTTTAAAATTGTAGTACCTTTAAAGACAAAGCGTAAGCATCACACGCTTAGCCCCTGGTATACGGTCCGTGATTGTGCTCTTTACGGCATCCAACTCACCTATCACATCTGCAGATTAAAACAGGGGATGTCTTTAGCAAAAGGGAAGTTGAAACTAACACATGGTGAGAAGAGTGTAGATAGTAAATCAAGAAATGATATCAACAGATGCAACCAAGAGGCCTACAGAAAAAGAAAGGAAAGCGCACAGACATACCAGGAAGTTGTTTTCCGGTGTTGGCGAGCTCAAGTAGCTGAGGGTGTGCAACGAATCTGAATAACTTCGTAGGTATCGGCGTTAGGGAGGACGTTGCTTCTTCAATGGAAGTACGATCATCGAAGCGAATGGAGTAGGGAGCATCGCATATGCGGAAATTTGGGCTGCTGCAAATAACGTCAAAGCCACTCAAGTTGTAGATGCAGCCTTGACGGAGACGTTCCCTGAACCGCATCTGGCGTGATGCACTTATAGAGCCTTGCACAACCGTGGACTGCGGGATAAAGGGGGAAAACAATTTATGAGAAAGACCATAACATGGATGTGTTTTGAAAGTGTATGGGATTAAGTTTCTTACAGCCTTATCGACGAAAAGCATGTCAATGCTCATCAACTGACCACCTTTCTTAACGTTCCAAGCCTCCCAGAAACGCAGAAGCCGAACCTCGGACGTGCCGGAGCACCGACCGGCTTTTAACTCTGCCAATAGAATCTGAGAACTGGCCATCTGAAGTATTGAAGAAGCAAAGAGAATTGACACTTTTTTTTTGCTGAAACCGTGGCATCCATTATTGGATCGGAAGTGATTTATAGGGGGAACTCGAACACCACGACTTAGAATGCAAGAAGGCGAAATGAATGCCCAAAAGTTGATTAATGAAGGATAAAGAGTGAGTTAAAGCTAGGAAGCACAAGCGCCGAAACGTTCCTGGAAGTTCTTCATTGACACAAACGCAGAGCGCCGGCGAGAGAAGCGAAACCTCCAGCTAGGAAAGCCAAGCGACGATGGAAGAACTACCAATCTTAAGCCCAACAATCTCACCCAAATGAAGCCCATAGCCATGAACCACAAATGCCCTAAATCACAATATCGAAAGTTTCGACTAAGGCCCAAATAATTTTTCTCGGATGAGCTCTATAATGTGCCACGTGGCTTTTTTTGCCCACAGAAGGAGAAACATAAGTCTCTTTTATTGTATTAGATCTATTTCCTTAGTTATCTTTATAGTTAACCGAGCAATGAATATTTTTTTATAAACTATTTGCAAATATTTGTAACGACCCAACTCTTCAAGCCCAACAGGGCCCAGTTGCTGTGAAGAAAACCCTAGGTATCTTCTCATATAAATAGACTTTTTTCCTTCCTTTTTCAACACAAAACTCTAAACGCATCATTACTCTCCAGAAACTGAGCCATCAAGAAGGGAAGTCGTCGAATTGTCTCCACAATCTTGTAGATCGCCCAGTCCACCGTCGATCCGTGACTCAGGTAACTAGAAAGCGCTTTTCCGATTTGATTTCTCATTCGCCGAATGTTCAATCGATCATATCTATCTAACCACCGCGAATTTTGTGAATCCAAGGCGACCATTAGACTCAGCTCGACGAGACGAGTCGATGCCGTGAATTTCAGCATCCGCCTCCGCCGCACGCACCACCACGGGCCGTCAGAAGATCGGCATGTCTCGCCCACGCGCCACCGCAGTCAGCCACGCGTGACCCTCATGCGCCACAGTCTCCGGCGGCGACATCACGCGCCACAGCCTCCGTCGTGGTCGCCGCCGCACCGCCGGGGACTTTTCCTGTAAGCCTCCACCGTCCACCGCCGTTCGCCGCTGTGACTCGGCGCCGCCGGTTGCCGGTGACTCGCCGGTGACTCACTGAGTCAACTCGGTCAACCGGTTTAGTCCAGTTTGGCTTGGTCGGTTGGTTCAATTCGATTTCTGGTTTAAATCAATTTCAATTTGGTTTGGTTCAGTTTCTGGTTTAAATCAATTGAGTCCAGTTTAATCCGGGTCGATTCAGTTTAATCAGTTTAACCCCGGTTTGATTTTGACTGGTCAGACCGTTGACTTTGACTGGTGTGACCGTTGACCGTTGACTTTGACTTTGACCAGTTTGTCCCGATAACCGTTTTTCGTCGTTCGAAAGTTGTTCCCCCTCGAAATTTCATCCTGATTTCAGATTCAGCATCCGTTATAGCATTTGGAGTACAGAGGAAGCAGTTATACTCCATTTTTGCTAAAGTGGGGGTTTTTTGCAGACATTCGTAACTTTCATCAAAAAGCGTCTTAGATGGAATTTTGTATTAAATGTGTTTTGTTTCTCTGCTAGAGTCTATTTAGGATTGTTTGTAATTGGACTTATAAATATAGAGGATTCAACCCATTGACTGTGCATTTAATTGTTAATTGATTCTTTTATACATGCTAGTGGACTTGTCGTTTATGTGTTGGACATTAGAGATTGCGGGGGTACATAGACGTGACTTCTGTACTTGCGTCGCGTGTTGTTTGAGACGGGGTACTGACCGGTTGTCAGTGCTCAGGCAGATCGATAAAACATCTACGGGCTGTGTGAGTGGGCATTATCTCATACTACCTCCTCGGAGGAGTGTGTCGTCGTTCACTTGATCCCGTATTAGGAAATTCATTGTTCTTTGGGTAGTTTTGGTACCATGGATGTGCATGTTTAGTCTATTTTCTTTGTTTGGCATCCTATGATCAAATTTGTGTTTCTGTGATTAGCATCCCATACCTCACTGAGTGACTCCCCTGTTACTCACCCATTTCTCTTTCCTTTCAGGTGAGATTGAGGAGTAGTAGACATTTATCGGATTAGGTGCTACTTTTGGGCTTTAAGGTTTTTATCTCGAATTTGATTCCGTACTTTATTTCAGACCCTGTTTTACGATTATTCGAATTATTTTGGTTATGAGACCTATTTATGGATTTCTGGAAATCTAGGTTATAAATGGAAATTGAGTATTTGAGTTATATGTTGTGGTTAGTGGCCCGCCGTTCTCGAGTGAGGATGAGACGGGTATTACACTTTGGTATCAGAGCCTAGGTTATAGCTGTCTCGGTTCCGACACGAGAAGTGGATTTAAAAATTCGGTTTTCAACGGTTTTCAATTTTCTGGGATTTGGGGGATATTAAAAAGAAAATTGCACCCATATGGTATTAATCTACTATTCATTTATCTCAGTTTTGTCTGTCAGCAGAATTCTAACCAGTTTTCTTCCTTTTTCAGATGCTGCCAAAAAGAGGAACTCGAGTTACTATAGGCAGAGGTCGTTGCTGCACATCAGAGACTAGCGGAGTCGCGGGAAATGTTGACGTCACGCAGATTGTCATTTAGGATGCCAACCAGGACACGATGAGGCAGATCGCAGAGGAGGTAGCCAAGAAGGTGGTTCTAGAGGCAGTTCGGGCTGCTGCTCTGGAGGCTGCTCGGATTGCTGCTCAGGAGACTGTTTGTGTCGCTACTGCAGAGGTTACCTGTCAGTTGGGTCTTCAGGCGGAGCAAGCAGCCGCTCGCCATGCACACCCAGGGGATGATATTCTGGGTGCTCGCTTTCCGCCACCACCCGGAGCAGAGGAGAGATCCACGTATTTGGTGATCACGAAGCAGATGCGGGATATGGGGCAGGAGCACTTCACTGGGGGTGTGGATGCTGCTGCCGCTGAAAATTGGAGGAGGTCACTTGTCTGCAACCTTGAGCGCACTAGATGTGGTGAATCATGCCGTTAACGGAGCCTTTTGTGCTTTTTCGAGGACACGGTCTATCTCCGGGTGGAGGTGATTTCTCGATGGATTTGCAATCTTTAGGATCTTCATCTCATCTTGGGCTCGGAGTAATTGCTCGCGTAGCTCGGAAAGTTCGTCGGATTTCTTTCCCTTCTGGGAGGTTCCTTCCTCTGGGGGTGACGACACCCATAGATCTTGGGCCTCCTGCTCTTGCTGGGGGTTCTCTTCTTGTTCCGACAGATTGTGAGCGTGTTCTGAGGCGTCCTGCACCTCCTGTATATCTCTGTCCTCGGGCTGCTCTTGATTTGGATCTCGAATAAGAAGAGTCTTCCCTGTTTTGCTGCATGTTCTCTCTTGAGACGTTCATCAAGGAAGATATGTTAGCTCGTCCACTCCCTTGCGGGGCTCGACGAAGTGGTGGTGGTAGCCAAGATTGAGGTCTCCGTTCCTGAGTCTTGGTTGTTGCCTCGGGGGAATCCTTGGCGTTCCACGGGGTGTCTCGAAATCTAGTTGTCTTCTGTGAAGGTGGTTTCCTTTGAGAGGAGGCTCTCTTGTTTCCTCGCTTTGCTGCATTTCTTGCAGCTGCCTTGTTAAGGTGTTATTCGCCTTTTCTTGCTCCTTCGCCTTCTTTCGCAGGGCTTCCATATATGCCTTCAGCTCCTCTATGAAAGCCTCGGCTATTACTGAGCTTCTTGCAATCTGCGGGTTTGTCGCGAGAGCTCCTTTCGACAGTCATTCTTTTCCTATCTCGTAATCTCTTGTTCTTAAGAGTAAAAAAATTTCTCACTACCCTCCTTCTAGCACCAAATTGTGGAAGCCAGAACTCGCACAATCGAATTTGTAAAGTAACTTGGGGGATTCTGAGATTTCTGGGAAGAAATCGAGAACAGAGATCTTAAAAAGAACTTTATTGACTTGTTGTCGAATAAACTTTTCATACAATGCTCGTGAAAAAGTTCAAGACTGAAGCCTAAGCCGTAAAATACGAGAAGTATGGATGGTCTGAAAGTGATTACAAAGATGTCTATTTATATTAAGTAGTCTAAGGTCTCGAAACGATATCAAAGCAATGTGGGACGTTAAAACTCTCCCTCAGCCGCCAACTTATACCTAATGTGGCACGGCCCGCGAGCTGTCTCCCTTACAGTACGGCATGTATGTTTGTTTTGTCCCAGTTTATCTTTATGCATTCAGTTTGATCATTCCTTCAGTTTAATAATTCTTCGATGTCTTGATTACGGTTTTATACGTAGAATCTTCGACGGCGCATTTTTTCAGAAGGAACCTATTAAGACAAAAAGAGTTTGTTTTATTTTGGATTTTTTATACGAAACGTATTTTCCACAATCCTTCTCGAAAAATCAAAGTCGATTTCCAATTATCAAAAAGAAAGTGGTGAGGTTAGCTCGAGAATGTTGATCAACTGTTTCGGAAGATAGGATCCGGCTAAGCCAAGATCAACATTCCAGCTCGGCCAAAAGTCTTAGTGCAAAGGATACAAAAAGACTCGATTTCTACGAGACTCATAGAAAAGTCAATTCGGCATGTTTCCCGCTTGAAGGTAACGAGCTGAATCTATTCAGCTCGACACGTTTCAGGCTGAAGGTACCAAGATGATGCCATGATTTCAGCTCGGCCCGTTTTGGCTTGGTTCTGCCGAGCTGAGTGTCATGAGTTCAGCTCTGCATGCTTTGCCAGATGCTGCCGAGCTAAATGCCATGAATTCAGCTCGTCACAACATTGAGAAAATTCAGCTAGACACGTTTTTGGTCTCGGAAGGAGTTGTTTTTCGTATAAGCTTGGTTCGATTAGTTTCCTTATATTATAGCATGGCAATGCTCAATCCAGGTCGGCACAAAACAGGATCTAGCTTAGCATTGCCTAGCTGAGTTTCGGTCAGCACACACGGAAAGGATTCCAGGTCAGCAGAGTGCGAGATTCAGGTCGGCACACTCTTTAGTTCAGCTTGGTGAGCTTCTGAAGAGTTCAGCTTGGCCAGTTTCCGCATATCTTCAACTTGGCGAGGTTCTGAAAAGTTCAGCTCGGCCAGATTCCGCATAAGCTCAACTTGGCCGCGCTGGTTTTTCCTTGCTCTGTGCTGCGAACTTAATTAATTTCGACAGACTTAATAAGTTTATCACAGATTTGTTTCTTTTTAGGCACATACTTATTTAATTTCGACAGATTTAATACATATCTATTCTGATTAATTCGTCATAGGTGGCTGCAAATGGTAAGAAGACAACTTGTTGTCTAATGATAAGAAAATAGAACTTGTCTTCTTCTAATGTTTTAGTCCAATATCAAGGACATCAATAATTTTACATGGTTTCTATACTAGCGTGAGAGTCGAAACTCGCACAATCAAAACCTATATTTTATAGGGGCTCAAACTCTATTTTGTAAGAACTCAAAGATCGAAATTGCAAAAAGATAATTTTATTAGATATTTTCCGAAAGTACAAGAATAATCTACAAAAGCTTAATGTCTTATATTGCAAAAGACTATTATATTCGAAATGTGATGATCTTAAGTCTAATACAAGCACATGTATATATATATACTAGTGATCCTAGGACCCTTAAACTCCTTATTAGCGATGTGGGACTTTGTTTTCTGCTCCCAGCGGCCAACATAGTTATTCTGGGCCTGATTTGCGGCCTGAAACCTTCAGCAGTCCGTCAATTAGTCTAATCCTGGTCTGGCCCAACTTTTGGTGATCAATGAACAGTAACAATGGACAGTAATCGGTGAATAGTAATCCGTGAACTGTAAAATTGTGAACAGAACCAAAATTCGGTCAAATTCAGATCGACCTTTGGTGAACTCTTTCTCCGAGATAAACAGTGTTTTAACGGTTTTTCCCGCGTGAATAGTGTTTCAAACTTTTTACGAATTCATCAACCGAGCCGCCCGTTCTTTGACGATGGCCAGCCGCCCATCGCTTTGCTGAGATGCATGGGCGGCTAGCTTATGCACGGGCGCCTGCCTTAGGCTGAGCATTGCCAGCCACCATGCTTTCAAGACAAGATGGAAGGCGGCTTCCTCAGACTGATAACGGCTAGGTGCCATGCTCTCGGGAAGCAATGGAGGGGGGCTGGCTTAGAATGGGTATAGACAGGCGCCATGCTCTTCGAGAAGCATTGATAGAACGCTTGGACGCTTGGTTTTGGGACATGATGGAGGGCGGCAGGCCTTTTCCTTGTATTGCCAGACGCCATGTTTTTTGTGAGGGAATGGTAAGGGGCTGGCCTCGTGCTCAGAGCATGGGCGGCTGGCCTCGTGCTCAGAGCATGGGCGGCTGGTCTCGTGCTCAGAGCATGGGCGGCTGGCCTCGTGCTCAGAGCATGGGCGGCTGGCCTCGTGCTCAAAGCATGGGCGGCTGGCCTCATGCTTAAAGCATGAGTGGCTGGCCCTTATGCTCAGAACATGGGAGGCTGGTCCCTGTTCGAGGGCTTGTTGCCGGCGCATGATCCGTTTGTTTGTGATCTAGTCTTCTCGTTCTATCGATTTTAGAGGAGGGGATTTTGACCCCAACAACTAGCAGGTACCTAATGGCCTATCTTGCGAGATGTCGTAAGGTGTATTTGTTTTTTTTTTTTTTTTGGTATTCTGGGGTTTTTAAATGCTAATGCTAAAAATTTGCTTTCTCGGTGGAGAAGACACGTAAAATGTAAACTGATATGACCGTAAGTAAGGTTAGAGTAACAAGACTAAGTCAAAGACGTAACTTGAGGAATAAGATGACGTGGCCATCTTCAAAGAGACCTAGATAGGTATGGCAGAGTGGTTTCTATTAAGGGAAATCAGCCATAAAAACCCGAACTTTCCAAAACTCGCTAAACAAGGCACAAACTTTGGACTGACTAAATAGACATCAAACTTTCATTGACTTTAAATTTATTCACAAAGTTTTGTTGACTGACCAATAAAGTCTACCGTTAACAAAATTAACAGAAAGTTACCCAATAAGAGCTGGTATATATTTTTTTTTATAAATTATGTTTATAATTAATCTAATGGCATAGATTGTAATAAATATGAATATACTTGGTTTTTTGTCATTTGGTGCTCTTTTTAATGACCTGTTTTTGAAGAGTGCTAGATTAGTAATAAAATGTTAAAGTAGTGTTAGTTCGACTAATTTTCTCTTACTTTTATCCAAAAATTAATAATATGGAGAATTACTAGACCAACATGCATTTGTTAGGGCCAATCACCAAATTACATTTTCTTTGGTACAATTTTGTTGTGAATAGAATGTATCCTGTGTGTTTATTAATGATACCAATGGTCCATATATATAATGTTTACACAAGGACCAAATATGGAAACATACTATTAACCTATTCCATGTCTAATTAGGAAAAAATCTAATTATCCTAAGGACC
>OVBB01000459.1:0-23994 GCA_900406415.1 Isatis lusitanica
TTGCTTGAATATATGTAGACTTGAAGTAATAGAAAATACTCAGATTAATAAACATAATGGTCCCCACGTTTTCGTGCAAATGAATTGAGCTTTTTGAACTTATGTGAGTGGAAGAGTAAAAAGAACTGACCATGCCCATATTGAGTCCTACTGACAACGTAGAGGAGACTTTTTTTTTTTTTTTTAACGTTTATACAGATTATGAGAACAACTACAAAGACAATTCTATAACGGACAACGCTACCTACTCCACTAGGATCCACGACCACGATGAAACGGTTCTGGTTGCACCACGCTGAAGACCTCCTTGTAAACTTGCCTCCATTAATCTGTAGAAATTGTTTTTCAGGGATTTGAATCCAAAACTTCCTGGTATACCAGAAGCATTAATGAACCCTTGGTCAAACCACTAGACCAAGGGGGCTTCCACTCACGTAGAGGAGACTTATATACCTTGTTTTGGTCTCTGGTCCGGAAGAATATGGGATAAACGTTAAAAAAGAAGAAAAAAACCAAAAAAAATGAGACCAAAGAAGATTAAAAAAGAAAAAAAAAAAATAACATGACTTGGTCTCATGTTTACATTTCTTTCCACAAGAGAAGATCATTTCAGCAACTACAAGCTTTGCTAATCTTCTCTAAGACAAAATGAGGATAATCAGTTACTCCTAGAGAAGAGGAGCCCATTGTCCGATACAGTAGATGACAGGCTGATGTTATCAGAGACTAGTTGGACAATGCACTTGGATGAAGCTACTCGAGATATAAGCCTCTGAAGTTGCCTTGAAAGTTCGATCACATCTTCATCAATTTGTGTGTAGTGCACTATCATATGTTCAAGATTCGGCATTGTCTCCAAGAAATACTTGATCTGTTCTCTCTGCTTCTCCATGTCATCATCATACTCACAATTGTCACCAAACTTCAATATCTTTAGAAACTTCACCGGACTTGACAATAGACAGCTAGGAATCTCCTCTTCCTCTTCCTCTTCCTCCATATCATCCTCAAAAGGTTTGCACAAGCAGACGTCTCCACATTTATCTGTGGCTCTGTGGACTAGTCCCTGAAACATAGGCAAATATCTCAGCTTTTGGAATGAGTCAACATAAGCTTTTAAAAGGTTTGTTTCCATACTTGGAAGACGAGAGTTTCCAGATTTGGAGAATTCTTGAGTAGACCCGGCAATGATTCCCATCCTATTTCTGGATTGCTCTCGATAGTTAAATGAGTCAGGTTGTTGAATAGTGGTATTGCTCCACAAGAGTAAGTAAGCACCTGAAACAAAACCATGACAACAAGCACATCATCACTCATTTGCAAGCACTGTTATTAAGAGAAAGCTGAGAGTAATGAAATACAAAACCTTAAGAGTTTCGGCAGCTAGATAAAGGATCTTCACGTTGCATATTGCCATTATAAAGTCTGTTGCGTTACCAACCAAATCGTTTTCCTCATTACCTTCAGCGTAATGCATCTCTAAATCTGAAGAACTAGCCTCTTCTAGAAACCGTACCTTTCCCATCTGCTCTTCTGACATCCGAAGACAGATACGAGCTTCAACAAGCTTACCGAGATTCATTCTAGGATAATACTCTGCAATAGTATCAGTAAAATCCAAGTAGACAAGATTTGGAGTATCAATCGACACGCTCTTTGGAACATCACGCTCTTCCCACGAGAACTTTAGTCTCTTGAGAGTGGTGACAGCAACAGAGGCAAAATCCCATATGAACCAAGAAATATCATCCAAAACTAAATCCTCAAGCATGTGACAACCAGCAAGAAGCTTGGCAAGCCCTACACCATGCTTGTCAAAATGAACCGCCTTAAGATAGAGAGACTTAAGCTTTGGAAGATATACATCGTCAGCATCAAAGGTGGGGCCAAATCCAAAATTTAATGTCAGCCTAACCAGCGTCTCGTTCAAGAAAACCCTTGAAGGAAGCAAAGATTCTGATTCCAAATTCATGCACAGATTAAGATCATATACACCACGTCCCAACACGTTGAGAATCCAAGGAAAGACACGTGCTCGAACAACTTGATCATCGCCATCATTGCTATCTTTTATCTTCAAGGAAAGCTTGTGTAAAGGAGAATTTCCTTGCAATGCTAATACTCTATCCACGAAATCCATAAAACTTGTGGAAAGCATCTTGTTTTTGGAGTCATCAAGATTAAGATTAGAGACAAAGGCAAAGAGATAGCGCCATTTCTTTGAGAGAACCGATGTAGTAGCAGCTACTTTCGTGGGAAGGAAGGACAAGATGTGGGATTGAAGTGCGTCAGGTAAATCGCTGA
Source organism: Isatis lusitanica (assembly GCA_900406415.1). NCBI lineage: Eukaryota > Viridiplantae > Streptophyta > Magnoliopsida > Brassicales > Brassicaceae > Isatis > Isatis lusitanica. The sequence continues at coordinate 2,305 of OVBB01000459.1, forward strand.
TTAGATCTCTAGAGCCATCTAAATCCATCATTTCAAACACCCTTGAGTTACACAACCTGAACAACAAAGACACGAGCTCGTTATTAGTAAGAAGTTCTAACATACCGGGTCCCAAGAATTGTCAAACTAGAAGAAGAAAAAAAATTAGTCATTTATATAGTTTTCGAACTCAAAACCTTGCACGAACTCAAACCATTACAAGAACTCAAAACCTTACAAGAACTCGAGACCTTACCCGAACACAAAACCTTACAAGAACTCAAAACCTTACGAGAACTCAAAACCTTGCACGAACTCAAAACCTTGCACGAACTCAAAACCTTGCAAGAACTCAAAACCTTGCACATGTTATCCCATATGATTAAACATCTAGCTGAACTATGTATTTTAATCTCACCGCCCTAAAAGACATGTTTGATATAGGCTTAGGGCTCTGACTTCTAACAAAAGGATTCCTTTAGTTTTCAACTTTTTGTCTCATGATTGTTTCCAAGATCGTTTCTTTCCTACAATCCGCAAGGTTCCTTTGAGATTTCCAACAGAAAGCTAAGAATCGAGCAAAGCCAACCAAAACCAAATTTGCTAGAACAAACAAAAAAAGAAACACAGAAGAGCAGAAGATAGATATAGAAGCTTACTTGGGGATAAAAGTAAAGCCAAAGAAAATCACTCAAACTATTTGAGAACATCGAACATTCACATAGCTACTGCAGGAGGGATGTTGAAATTTAGGGTTTTGACGATTGTATTTGTAGTTTTGTAGAAATGTATCTAAAAGAAATGTAGCCCGGCTGGTTGAGTTCCAAGGCCAGCCTTTTTAACAGGTGTGCAAAAGATTTTCTAAAATGAGTATTTATTATCCAAAAGATTTTGTGTCTTGTCTGGTGTGTTGGGAGAGTAAAGATTTTATAAATATTATGGGAGAATAACGAGGATATATTTGAGAGTTCGGCTGGCGTTAAGTGACATGGTTTCTGACAATGATATTTAATTATTTAATGTTTATTTAAAAAAATATGAGTATTAAAATTCTGGAAACTTTTTTAGTGCTGTGCTTAATTAAATTTAAAGGGTTATGGAAATTTCATTCAAAGAGCATCTTCAAAAAGAAACAAAAAATTTGTGGTTTCAGAAACTTTAGATTTGAGGTTTAAAGTTATTCTTTTCCAAAAGATAAACCTCAAATATAATTTTAAAAACTTTAAATTGTGCAATAAAGCTTTTACTATTTTTCATAATCAATTTATATCATACAACTTTTAATAACTACAAAATACACATTTAGTATATTACAAGCAATATCAATTCTTATAAAATATATTAGTATTGTTATATTTTTATTTCTGTATTTTTTATGTTTTCTATGTAATTTTATTTCTTTTTTTTTATTTTACTTCGTATTAGTTGTGTTTAATGTAACATAATTGATGTATAATATTTATTTTCAATGTTATTTAGGCTGTGAAGGGTGACATGCAAACCGCACCGCACCGCACCGCAATTAACAGTAACAAAAATCTCAATGTACTTAAATGGGAGACGTGAAAAAAGAGGTTCGCACACCTCAAGCGGATGAACCACTTTTGTGTTGCCATTCACAACTCTTTTTTAATTATAAAGTGATTCAGTAATAATAATAATAAAATACTAATGAACCACTTATGGTTTACTTTTGTGAACACAAAATCAGGATCTGCCAATAACAGTAATCTCTCTACAAATTGGGTGTGTTGCAAGCGTTTCACATATTTTTATTTTGTTTCATTTATTTATTTTAATATTTTTAAAATAGTAATAACAAGTTAATTTATTGTAATTACTTGTAAGTGAGACTGCAATTCACGTAACTCAGTTTATTTGACTTGGATAATTCATTGCATAATCTCTTTTTTTTAATTAGACCAAATAAAAATTTGGTTGAGTTCTCAATTAATTAGTTTGATTATTTTAATATTTTATCAGATATTTTAAACAGTTTTACAGTATTTTTAGTTTTATATTACTTTTTTATAAAGGGCGAAAGGGGTGAATATACACCAATACCTCTTTAATTGACAAAGTAGCATCTGATGTAGAGAAATTAGAAAGGCAGGATTTCTGTGACTTATTTGCCCCTATTATGTAGAGCCGCATGTTCATTAAATGCGGCTGTCCCTTGAAAAACGCCGGCGTAGATTTTGTTCAGATATCAAAGATATCTACGATATCTTCTTAATGATGTTATCGATTTGTGGGAATAAACAGTGCATGGCATCGAAACTCTATATTAACACGCATTAATGTTGCTTCACTCATCTTTCTTCTGCACTAAAGTTAACCTAAAACAGCCATTTTTACTCCTCCAGAGCATTTACAGCAACTAAAGAAAGTTGGTGAAGCAAAGTTAGTTGGAGGTATGGTATTTAATTTTCTTCGTTCTATATAAGGTGGTGGAGTCGATGTCTGAAATTTGAACCCAACCGTTTCCTTTTCGTTACCAAACCCTAAAATAAATGTCGGCTTCTGCATCGGTTTCCTGTTGTTTTGGGCAATGGTGTGTTTTTCTTATAATAAAGTTGAAGAAAAGTGGTCAAAAGCTAATATATAATTTTTTGTTGACACAAGATTTGTTATGGCGATGATTGTTCGCGTAGTTCGTGGGAAATGGGTTAAGGTTCGGGAAGGTTGGTGGGAGCACGAACCAGAACTGGAAGACTTCTCCCATACAGTAGCTCTCCGTGAGGCAGACAACTACGAGACCATGGAGAGGGAGATTAAAAAAAGGCTACATGTCGGGCAAGATGAGAGGATAGAGGTGACGTACCAGTGGCCACACTGGATGTTAGGCGTCGAGTGGAAGAAAGCACGGCCATCACCGTCGCAGATGATGAAGATGTGGCTTTGTTTTTGGCCATACAAACCGATATCCCAGAGATTTACCTCAGAGTCCGGGTTCTATCTGCAGCTCAGGCGGGCAAAGGTAACAATGATGTTAACATACAAGTTATCGGTGCAAGTGCATTAACAAGAAAACTGTCACAGATCTTGAAAGGTACTTAACAGCTAACATAAGTATCATGGTTTATGCACTAATGAAGTTTCTAATGCGATTGAGGTATAACCAGGTTTAATAGAGAGATCAAGGGCAATGGCGGAGGAAGAAGGAAATGTAGGGTTTCCAACAAGAACAAAGCCTGGTGAGAATACAGGGTTTAGTTATCGGATAACAATTGATGTTGACAGGCCAACTACAATAACATGTAATAAAATTAAAGGATAATGTTAATGTTCGATAACATATCTGATGCATGCAAGAGTAATATAGACTATGGGTGTGCAGATAAAAGGATGGACGAGCATATCTCAACGCAGCCGCCAGCAGGTAGATACGGACCGGTCAGTACACGTATGGAGACAACAATGTACGGGAAGAGGGTAGCAATAGATGTTGAAGAGCCAACCATGTGTGAGGGTAAGAAATAAAATTGTTTAACTTCATATGTTATGTAAGCAAACGATGAGGGATATGAAAAATGAACATGTTGTGCAGTTTTGACTGTAGGCACACCAGTTAAAGTGAAGGATAATAATGGCGGGGGGACAACTTCTTTTGCTTCAATTGGGGGGAAATCATCTGCCTTTGTTCCATATTCACGCGAACATGGTGGCAATGCTAATTGGCCACATCATAGAATGGGGGCAGGGGAGGTTACGAACAGAGATACTCACGAAGAGCCGGAGGGCCCTCCTACCATGGTCGCCGACGTGGTGGGAACTCAACCAGGGCAACATTCAATCTCACCTTCAGTATCTCCTACCTCAATGGAAACCTTACCGAGCAGCGAGTCTTCATCAAAAAGTACACCTCTTCCGAGATGTCCATGCGCCGACTGTAACCCGCGAATATCTTTAGCAGGTAACAGAGTACGAGTTAGTGTACTTTTCATGTAAGTTTCATGTATTTCAAATTTTAACTACAACACAAATGGATAGGAGACGACATGACACCGAGGACAATCCCGGCTTCCGCCGTGCTATTAGGGTATCCTATTCATCTCCACATTCCTGAAAATGTACCGTCTCCAGTCATCGAGAGCCAAGAGCACCGAGGACGAGCGAGCAGACAAGATAAGGGAAAAGGTATTCTAGAGGAACCAATGACCGTAGTTGAGGTGGGGTCCTCGTCGCAAAACCCAGTCGTCTTAACTGACCAACTCCATCGTGTGACAGAAACGCGTGTGAACCCAGTGGTCTTAAATGACCAACTCTGTGGTCTGACAGAGCCGCGGGTGAATCCAGATATCCATGACCGGAACACCCCCCCCATATTTCGATGATCCTCATGAAGAAGGTATAATAACTAACGATAAAAGCAAATAGTTGAGTTAGTTTGTTAACTAAGCATGTTATATATTAAATGTTATGCAGTATATAACGGTAACATTGAAATTTTGTTAACAGATGAACTTAACAGAGCAGTCGGAGATGTTGCGTATGAGGGTGATGACATATTCGTGGGAAGGGTGTTCAAAAACAAAGAGGACTGCAAGTTGAAGCTTGCAATACACGCGATAAACAGGAAGTTCCACTTCATTTATGCTCCCTCATGTCCCAACAAAATTGTTGTTGTTTGTGTTGGGGACGGATGTCCATGGAGAGTTTACGCACACAAGGTGGAAGATAGTGAAAGGTACGAAGTTAGTAGGGTAACACTGCAGCACACGTGCAGCATAGAGGCAAGGGGAGACTTCCACATGCAAGCTTCCACCTCAGTAATTGGCAACCTTATGAGGGCTAGGTACAGTATAGGAGGCCGAGGTCCACATGCAAGTGAGCTCAGAAGGCTGCTAAGGCAGGAGTACAGTCTTCACGTCAGTTATTGGAAGGCATGGCGAGCGAGAGAAATAGCCATGGACAATGCCATGGGATCTGCAATAGGGAGTTTCGCTCTCATACCACCTTATTTTAACCTATTCCTCGAAGCAAACCCTGGATCGGTTGTCGGATTGGAGACCGAAGTAGACGCCCGTGGAGTGGAACGGTTCAAATATCTCTTCTATTCAATATGAGCTTCTGCGGCTGGATTCAAGTACATGCGTAAGGTGATCGTAATTGACGGGACACATCTCAGTGGGAGATATGGTGGTTGTCTACTTGCCGCAAGTGCACAAGACGGGAACTTTCAAGTCTTCCCGGTTGGTTTCGCCATCGTGAATAGCGAAAATGATGATGCGTGGCAGTGGTTCTTGACAAAACTGAAGGAAATAATACCAGACGAGCCAGACTTGGTATTCGTTTCAGACCGTCACTCTTCTATTTATGCAGCTATACGCCAGGTTAGTTTGTGTGAACGTTGAGTAGTAAGTAAATTTCAATGTTAGATGATAACCATGAAACAACTTAACAGCATTAACATAGTTGACAAGTAATTAGTAGTAACAGTTAACATGAAAATGAATGACAAATATTAAAGTTAACATGTTAACTTGTAAACTATTATTGACTGGAACTAACTTTGATGCACTTGTTCAATTTAAATAGGTCTACCCGATGGCGTCACACGGTGCGTGCATCGTTCATCTACAACGCAACATTCAAATTCTATTCAAAACAACAGGGCTGACATACCTTGTCTCACAAGCGGCAAGGGCTTACCGGGTGCAGGACATTGAAAGGATTTTCGATCAAATTAAAGCAACCAATAGTGCATGCGCAGAGTATCTACAGAACATTGGGTTAGAGCATTGGACACGCTCCCACTTTGTTGGGGACCGCTACAACATCATGACGAGTAACATATCGGAGTCTCTGAACAATGTCCTGACGATGACACGTGATTTTCCAATAATCTCGATCCTGGAGTCAATTAGAACAACATTGGTCACTTGGTTTGCACTGCGTAGGGATGCAGCTGGGCAGGAAGATGATGCGGTGACCCCGAAGGTTCAAGACATTTTGACAAAGAACTTCGAAAAATCAGCTGGATTTTTAACGTTGAAAGTAGATGACGGCATCTATGAGGTATGCAAAGCTGATGGAACATCATTTGCTGTTAACTTATGGGACCAATGTTGCAGTTGTCGGGAGTTCCAGATACTCTGCATTCCCTGCTGCCATGGTATTGCTGCAGCCATACAAGAAGGTGTACGGGTGGAGACGTTGGTGGGAGTCCATTACAGCGTCCAATACCAGAGGCTGAGTTACGGGGGGAAAATCATGCCCGTACCTGACATAAACGCACTTACTCCATCCCCCAATGATGTTGGCGGTGGCAAGCTGGGACCACCGACGGTGAGGCGCCCTCCGGGTAGGCCAAGGAAGAAGCGTATCTGTTCTGCTGGGGAGTTTAAGGTGCTTCTCAAAATAACGGCTATTATCGTTAACTGATAAAAATGATGAAATGATTTATTAACACTTAACTTTGTAAATATTGTGCGTGCAGAGGGTGAACCGGAGGAGGTGCACACGTTGTCGCATACGTGGACATAATAAATCGACTTGCAAAATGGCTATGCAAGTATGGTTTAATAAATAATATGGTTGTGAGGAAAAGAAGGTACACAAATTTGAAAATCTTTGTTTAATCATATAGGAGGACAACTGAAGGGAAGGTTGAAGCGAAGGTTTTTGAGGGAGTGTAGGCGAAGAAGTCGGAGTGGAAGATCGGAAGTAGTAAGGAGATAATGTATATAGGCTGCCTTTTTTTTTGTTATGTGAAATACAACTATGTTAGCAGCCAACTCCTTTTCTGTAAGATAAGTGACCCACCGAACTTTTTCACTATGTTTTAATGAAGCATATTTCTGTTTACTATTATATGTTATATGAATTTCGTGTTGACAAACAAATTCGGTAACATGATAAGTGGCCCGATAACAATGTAAAGTTGATGAAATAGGATACCTAAGTTATACATATAATGACGAATGATAATTTTTTAACCCGATAACGGTGTTAACAATAATCCCTAAAACACCTACGTTTTTTACCTGAGTTCAACAGGCAGAAAGGAGGACGTAATAGAAATTTTAGAAATTTGTTGAGAAGCAACGTCGTGAACAGGCTGCCAATCGCGAGAAGTACGTAGAAGAGATAATGATGGATAGTTAAGGTGTTGCGAAGTATGCGTAAGACGTAATAGAAACAAGTGAAGTGTTAACAGGTGAAAACCGTTTAGATGGTAAGTATGAAGATAACTAAGTTAGACAGATGATAAGGAATGGTAATCCTATTGTGAACCTGTTAACGACGTTGCTTCTCTAACCCAAACCGTATACCCCAAAACACTATACCCAAACCTTAAACCCAAACCCTAACCCAAACCCTATACCCCAAAAAATTTTGTAAACCCTAAGAACATGTATAAACCTACCATGCGTAGCATAATACATACATTGACGTGTTAACTACCACCACAGTTAACGGGGTATTACTATGTAAATAAGTAAGTTAGACAGCCGATGGGTAATGGTACCGATGTTATATGATATTTAGGCAATATCGATAACTGTGTTTGGCAGTATGTTTAAAGATTAGAAAATAAATAGTTAGGTGTTTACAGTCACTAGCGTTTACAAGGTAACTATAAAGATAAGTAAGTTAGACAGCTGTTAATAAATGGTAATGCTGTTATCCGATATCAAACCAACGTCTGCAACTGTGGTGCCTAGTATGTGTACAATTCCTAGTAAATACCTTAAGAAAGTAAGCCCTAAACCCTAAACCCGTAACGAAAACCCAAAATCCTAAACCCTTGGTTAGCAAACCCTACACCCTAAACCCTTGCTTCCTAAACCCTAAACCCTAAACCCTAACCCCTAACCCTAAACCCTAAGCCCTAAACCCTAAATTCTAAACCCTACACCCTAACCCTACACCCTATACCCCAAACACTATAGTAAACCCTAATAACATGTTTATAACTACCATGCGTAGCATAATACATACATTGACGTGTTAACTACGACCATAGTTAGCCGATGTGTAATGGTATCGATGTTATCTGATATTTAGGCAATATCGGTAACTGTATTTGGCAGTATGTTTACAGATTTTGAAAATAAAAAGTTAGAAGTTTACAGTCAGCAGTGTTTACAAGGTAACGATGAAGATAAGTAAGTTAGACAGCTGATAATAAATGTTAATGCTGTTATCCGATATCAAACAAACCTCGGCAACGGTGTTGCCTAGTAAGTGTGCAATTCCTAGTAAACACCTAACCAAAGTAAACCCTAAATCCTGAACCCTTAAAGAAAACCCTCAACCCTAAAACCTTGGTTAGTAAACCCTAAACCCTAAACCGTAAACCCAAACCCTTAACCCAATACTCTAAACCTTAAACCCTAACCCAAACCCAGACCCTTATCCAAACCCTTTACACCAAACACTATAGTAGAGCCTAATAACATGTTTAAACCTACCATCCGTAGCATAATACATACATTGACATGTTAAATACCACCACAGTTAACGGGGTAACTATGAAGATAAGTAAGTTAGACAGACGATGGGTAATGGTAAGGATGTTATCTGATATTTAGGCAATATCGATAACTGTGTTTGGAGTATGTTTAACGATTTCAAAATAAAAAGTTCAGTGTTTACAGTCACAAGCGTTAACCCTTGCTTATACGATATCAAACCAACCTCGGCAACTGTGGTGCCTATTATGTGTACAATTCCTAGTAAACACCTTAAGAAAACCCTAAACCCTTGGTTATTAAACCCTAAACCCTAACCCCTAAACCCTTGGTTACTAAACCCTAAACCATAAACCGTAAACCCTAAACCTTTTACCCGAAATCCTAAATATAAACCCTAAACCCTAAATCCTAAACCTTAAACCTTAACCTAAACCCTATACCCCACACATTATAGTAAACCCTAAACCGCTAAACCCTAAACCTAAACCGTAAACCCAAACCCTTAACCCTATACCCTAAACCCTAAACCCTAAGCCAAACCCAAACCCTATACCCCAAACACTATAGTAGAGCTTAATAACATGTTTAAACCTACCATCCCTAGTATAATACATACATTGACGTGTTAAATACCACCATAGTTAACGGGGTAACTATGTAGATAAGTAAGTTAGACAGCTGATGGGTAATGGTAACGATGTTATCTGATACTAAGGCAACATCGATAACTGTGTTTGGATTATGTTTACAATTTGAAAATAAAAAGTTAGGTGTTTACAGTCACCAGCGTTTACAAGGTAACTTAGAAGATAAGTAAGTTACACAGCTGTTAATAAATGGTAATGCTGTTATCCGATATCAAACCAACCTCGGCAACTGTGGTGCATATTATGTGTACAATTCCTAGTAAACACCTTAAGAAAACCCTAAACCCTTGGTTAATAGACCCTAAACCCTAAACCCTTGGACCCTAAACCCTAAACCCTTGGACCCTAAACCCTAAACCTTAAACCCGAAACCCTAAACCATAAACCCCTTACACTAAACCCTAACTTTAAACCTTAAACTTTAAATCCTAAACCCTCAACCCTAACCCAAACCCTATAACCCACACACTATAGGAAACCCTAATAACATGTATATACTTACCATGCGTAGCATAATATATACATTGACGGGGTAACTATGTATATAAGTAAGTTAGACAACCGATCTGTAATGGTAATGATGTTATCTGATAATTAGGCAATATCGGTAACTGTGTTTGGCAGTATGTTTACAGATTTGAAAATAAAAAGTTAGGTGTTTACAGTCACCAGCGTTAACAAGATAACGATGAAGATAAGTAAGTTAGACAGCTGATATTAAATGTTAATGCTGTTATCCAATATCAAACAAACCTCGGCAATTGTGTTGCCTAGTATGTGTGCAATTCCCAGTAAACACCTTACCAAAGTAAACCCTAAACCATGAACCCTTAAAGAAAACACTCAACCCTAAACCCTTGGTTAGTAAACCCTAAACCCTAAACCCTGGGTTAGTAAACCCTAAACCGTAAACCCAAACCCTTAACCCTATACCCTAAAACCTAAACCCTAACCCAAACCCAAACCCTTATCCAAACCCTATACCCTAAACACTATAGTAGAGCCTAATAACATGTTTAAACCTACCATCCGTAGCATAATACATACATTAACGTGTTAAATACCACCATAGTTAACGGGGTAACTATGTACATAAGTAAGTTAAACAGCCGATGGGTACTGTTAACGATGTTATCTGATATTTAGGAAACATCGATAACTATTTTTAGAGTATGTTTACAGATTTGAAAAAAAAAGTTAGGTGTTTATAGTCACTAGCGTTTACAAGGTAACTTAGAAGATAAGTAAGTTAAACAGCTGTTAATAAATGGTAATGTTGTTATCCGATATCAAACCAACCTCGGTAACTGTGGTGCCTATTATGTGTACAATTCCTAGTAAACACCTTAAGAAAACCCTAAATCCTAAACCCTTGGTTAGTAAACCCTAAACCCTAAGCCCTAAACCCTAAACCCTTGGTTAGTAAACCCTAAACCCTAAACCCTAAACCCTAAACCCTAAGCCCTAAACCCTTGGTTACTAAACCCTAAAACCTAAACCCTAAACCCTTTACCCTAAACCCTAACCCAAACCCAAACCCTATACCCCAAACACTATAGTAAACCCTAATAACATGTTTAAACCTACCATGCGTAGCATAATACATACATTGACGTGTTAACTACCACCAAAGTTAACGGGATAACTATATAGATAAGTAAGTTAGACAGCCGATGTGTAATTGTAACGATGTTAACCGATATTTAGGCAATATCGGTAACTGTGTTTCCCAGTATGTTTACAGATATGAAAATAAAAAGTTAGGTGTTTACAATCACCAGCATTTACAAGGTAACTATGAAGATAATTAACCCTCAAACAATTAACATTTTTAAACCTAACATGCCTATTGTCGTGTTGAAAAGCACAACATTTAACGGGGTAAGTATGTCGATAACTAAGTTAGACAGCGGATGCGTATTGGTAACGATGTTATCAGAAACTTATCTTATATCGGTAACTGTGTTGGCTACTATGTAACGGTGTTGCACACTTGGTACTTGTCATGTTCCTTACGTATTGTTATACAGGATTGTATACGGGAATATAGAGGTATTGCTATATATTCCCATATTGCAATCAATAATCTAAGTAAAAAATTGTGAACGAGATTTCGTTGTGGTTAACTAACAATAATAAGCTAACTGGTAAGATGGTAACTAACAATAAAAAGCTAACTGTTACGATCAAATCATAAAACCAACATAGTTAATGTTAAGTGCGGAAATGACAATGTTGGATAGACAATATCCATTAAAAGTAAGATAATACACGCCATGTTACAGACAGGAGATAGATAAATTCATGACATTTGTTACCGATTTAACAAGACTGCGATGGAGTTTGTAAATTACCCAGGGTACGTATCGAGAAGAGACCCTACCAACTTCTTGCACTTCACATCAAGCTCACACACATCAATTTCGTTGCACTGTGCGACGCCGCCTGGACCGTGGGCTAGTATAAGTAAAATAGACATCACTGCGGAGTCCGCGATGCCTGTTGCTTGAGGAAGCCCAGCAACTCTTTCGATAAACAACTTTGTGGTGTCGACGACCACACCTGCCTTGGAGCCGGCAACCTGTTTTACCAGATACGGGAGCATAACGGCAATTGGCTGAATGTCCCTCAACACTTTGAAATCGTTAACTACGGACATCTCCGAGTCGAGAACCTGGAGGGTCCCTGCTTTGAAGTTCACCGCCAATGCAACCCAGTGCGTTTTCTCAAAATTAAATGGCATGTAGAGATAATCAACGTCCATGCATAAGTCCACAGTGTCGCTGTCGCCGACACGTAGGAGAAGATCGATGACTGGAGTGGGAAATTGAAAGTCCTCAGGCTTCGTAGATTTGGAGAATTTCGTATACACCCGACAAAGCTGCCCAACGAACCTGAAGTCAAGTACCTGAACTCGTAGAGGTCGCCCATCTGAAGTGATAGAACGCAAAACAAACCTTGTGAACTTCATAAGCGCATCCATTACCTGCGGCAGACGGCAAGTTCATGTCGCAACATATGTTACAAATATAAATGTGAGAAATCGTGATGTAAAGACTTGAAATGCAAAATAACCTTAGGTGGGACATATTTCTGTCGTCCGACAACATCTATAAGCTCTTTATGGGTGATGGATATATAGTTTCCCAATTTGACGGACCTGCAACAATAAGAATAAAAAACCATTTATTAATAGGTTGTAAGTGTATGTGTGTTTGTGAAACATTAAACAGTGAGAAAAAGAGTTTTGACCACTTACGTTTTCAAAGACTTTAGCCGCCCAAGAATCTCGTCGTCTCCGTTGTCCAAATTGGCTGACTTCAGCTTCTTATCGCAAAATGGAGAGTTGATATCCCTACAGGTAACAGTCCGGGGGCGCTTACTTTTACGCAACGCAACGCCTTCCTCAGCCACAGTAGGGATTACATTTTCCTGCTCGACGTTGGGCTGCACAAAGAAGATGTATCAACATCATTACCATGTTAACTTAAAAAGTTACAATTCTAACATTTTTGTTATCTATACCACATTCAATATTTTGTTAAACTTATATTTTGATAAACGGTAACATAAATATAATAGCTACATTACCTCAGGTTGGTCTGTTTCAGTAGGAGACGGGTTCAACTCAGCTGCTCCAACGGAACCGTGAACGGTATCTGAAATATGGTCATCCTTTTTTGCCGGTTCCTGACAAAACGCATCAGCTTCTTAACCATAATAGGGTAGGGAAATAATATCAAAGTTACTCTCTGGTTGTGTATATAACTTTTCTAGATAACAATAAAATTAACAAACTAACAATGGGGACTTAGCTACATAACAAAATCAGATATTTGAAGATGTTAACATTCATAAACATGAAACAGCTAATGTTGTAAATGTTAAACTTTATGTTTACACTATATGTTAACTTTCACAATGATGTTAAATGCTAATATTAGTAACATTTAACAAACATAGTGGGTCTGGTACCTTAGAGGTATTGCCCTCAGACTGCAGTGGGTTCCCCGTAGCTGTAACTACGGGACCGTCAACATTAAGGTTTAGATGGTCATCCTCTACAATGGGCTGCAAAAAAAAAATCAGCTTAATACCATTACAAGCGTCGAAGAGAAGAACAATGGTACTCTCCAAACGTGATAACAAATAATTGTAACAGAAAAATTATCAAACTAACAATGGGGACTTCGCTTGCTAACTACTCAGATTTATTAAACAAGTTAAGGTCCTATATAAACATTAAATGTTACCTCATTTTGTTGAAGTTCGATAATTATGGGATTGGATTCACCACCTTCCACAAATGCCTGCACACATATGTAAAATGATTATGGGCTGTATTAAAGCAAAAGTTATTATACGTATATGAGGTGGTTGTAAACAGGGTTAGCGAACAAGTTATGTTGTAATGGTGAACGTATTAAAGATCACAGAGGTTGTAATTACAGCTACTAAAGTTATCATATAAAACATGTTTACATATAACCAAGTTAATGTGTATGTGATGTTTCGGGAAAGTATACGTTTTAAGGATGATAAAAGGTAGTAATTACAACTACTAAACTTAACATGACAACCATGTTTACAGATAACGACATTTTTGTGTCTGTTACCTGCGATTGTGAATGGTCCTGCAACAATTCATTCCCCTCCGCGTGGAGGAAACTCTCTTCAACATTTTCACGTCCAACCGCCTGCGACATAATATCCCGACCCTCCTCACCTTCTAAATCATCAGAGGATCCATCTCCAGAAAACTCCTCTCCTTCTTCACCTTCCATAGCATACGGCCCATGATCGTCAGAGGTTTTTCCTGATGAAAACTACAAGATAAGTGTTTGTTACCGCTTTAATGTCTGTAACTAATATACTATTTTGCCAGATATCATACGATATGAAATACTTACCTCATTTTCATGGACAAGCCCTGCATCAGTTTCTGTATCTTCATTGCCAGTTTCGGCGTCAGGAAGTTCATTTGTGGTTCCATCTGCTCCATTGGGCGTGTAGAATGCCACCACTTCCTCGACGGACACATAACCGGGAATGAGTACCGTGGATGTGTCCACATTTACTCCTTCATCACTGCTAATAACATTGTTGGGGTGAGTCTTTTTTCCTTGCCCAGGCTCGGAGAAGGTGTTAGCATTACCAGACGAGGTACCACCCTTCTCTACCTCCGTATTATCTGTGAACCATCTAATAACGCCTTGAATGATAGCATCGTTATTTGCTACAAGTTGAAGTTTTATAAGTTCTCGAATTCTTGTTTCGTCCTCCTTTGCCTGCTGTTGCAGTTTTTTTTCAATGACAGAGCAGATGCGATTCTCCAAGGCAGACATCCATCTGGGTTCTTCCACGTCCGGTTCAACTGACGTGGGCACTTCTTCTTCCCGCTCTTTTGTGTTGGGCCTACATCTCTCCGATCCAGGGAGTTGCCTCACCAACTTCTTCGACTTCCTACCGCCTTGTTTTCCAGTCACCGTCTTTTTTCTTAAAGCCGTTCCAGCTAGGTGAGAAAGTTGACTTCCCCCAACAAACAGTTCATCGCTGAATTCGAAACTCTGATCAATAAGCCTCAACATGTTATCAACCCTGGGGTCCTCTTCGTCGTCTGTCCAACTGTGATCTTCTTCATGTGGATCAAACACAACTTCGGGTCGTATTATTGGCGTAACTTGAACCTGAATTATGTCACCAAATATGGATATAAGAAGCTAAGTAAACAATTTAGTAAGGTTTAAATATGATACTATGTTCTAGAATAACAAGTATATAATATCATCTGACTGTTAACTAAGTTAGGCTATATTTTAATTGCAACTTATTATTAACAGATATCCTGGTTGGCAACTAACTTCTACCTCGATTCAACATAATGAACTTAGAAATAATCGGCAATAATATGTTAACAACAAATAATTACTGTTAACTACGTTAGTCTATATTTTAATTGCCACTAATTTTAAACAGATATCCTGGTTGGCAACTAGGTTGTACCTCGATTCAACATAATGAAGTTAGCAAGAAACGGCAAAAATATGATACGACAGACAACAAATAATTTATCGGTGACACTTAACAAAGACCATACGTTAACAAGGTTATGTCGAAAGTATGACTTACCCCACACCGCTCGTCTATTTCCCTTGCGTTTTTGAGATTCAAGGGAAACCTTTGCCTCTTAATTTGAATGACCCCACCGGAAGAGTCACTCTCCTCACCATCACCAGCCACAGCCCCTTCCTCAAGATCAGGCACCGCCTCAAGTATCACCATTTGCAGAGCGTGAATAAATCCTTGTATAGAAACATTAGCTGCCGAACTCCGGGTTAAATCTCTCTCCTTTAAGGAGTTCATTATCATGTCGAACGACAGCCGCCCCCACGGATAAGCCAGAAAGCGATCCAGATCTTCAACCATTTCAGCGTGTTCTTCAATGATCTTGCATTTGGGGAAGTGAGTAGTTGGCACGAGAATCCCATCAACGAGAACTAATGCTGCAAGTTTGAGCCTCTTCTCTCTATCTCCTGGCGATCTCTTCTTCAATAGATACAATACTCTATCGACAGTGATGTCATTCTCCGGCCCAAACAAAGTCTTGAAGTATGACTCTTTCTGGCCTCCACTACCTTTCCTTTTCTTCTTCTCTTTCGGCGGATACTTCCCGCACGGTAGCCCTGTCACTATCTTAAACTCTCGGAGAGAATATCGAACCGGATATCCAGCGAACACAACCCACATCTCGTTTTCTTTTGACGTTTGTAACTGACGGGATATAAGGTACAATCCAAATTTACCTGACCAGGCTGGCTTTGAAGGTATCTCAAAGAGTTTACCTAAAGATGAGGCACGCAGAAAATCGTACTCCTCTTCGTCTAGAGCTTTACGCAGTACACGAATTATTTCAATCTTTTGGTAGACATTAACCCTTTCCCCACGTGGTTCTTTGTCGGCGGCAATAACACGGGGAGGAAGGTCTCCGATATCTTCCATCTGCGAACAGAAATTTAGGGTTTTAGAAGGGAATTTATACAGTAACTGGGGCGATTACAACTTGTACAAATTTGGGAATCTTACCGAATTATGTTTATCTTCTGCTTCGGCGAACCTAGTGTCGTCTTCTTTCCCCGAGTGGAATGACTTTTACGAACCGGCGGATCTGTTTTCCGATTTGATAAAGGTGAAATCGAAACTTTCTCTGGACTCTTCTTTTCTAAGAACGCGGACCCCAGTAAAAACCCAAAAATCGTACCTTTTCCTTATCCTTTTCGTGCCTTTTGGGTTTATTTGTCTCTGAGAATACCTTTCTCTCTCTCTTTCTGGAACTTTTGCCTTTTGAAAAATCATTAATGAACATACAGTTCTTTCTGACAATGAACAGTTTCTGGTCCAGCTTCCGAAAATCTAAGTGAATCTTCTTAGATCGTTTATAGGGGTTCTTATGTCTTTTCATCATGCACAGTTACACGGCTTATTTAGTTTTTTGATTCTCTTAATTTCAGCTATATTAGGTGCCATTCTGTGCAATTTCTCTTTTATAAATCAACATATTTTTGTTATATATTAGTTACACTATGCATATGACAATTTTTAAGAATATTTTTATCAGAGTTTTTAAATAGTTTTACCTTACTTTTTTATAAATCAACATTTTTTGTTTTATATTATCTTCTTATGAATAAAAATACTTTAGTTTTTAATTTTTTTAAGTGTTTTGAACCACTTATTATCCGTTTTTACCATTCAAACATTATTTTAAACCGCTGGATCCGCTTGATACACACTTGTACCTCTAGATACGCTAGATCCACTTTTGTTTCGCTTGATCCGTTTGATCCGCTAGATCCGCAACGCCTGATTTACGCTCTCCATTCAGACCCTATATATGCCATGTAACTATACATTTTTATAACTGTAAAAACTGCACCGCATTTATACTGTTGGTTCTGCACCGCTCGATCCGTTGTTACCCTTCGGACCCTTAATGTCTCTTTTATATTAATAATTTATTTTAATTCTAACAATTTCTTTATTTTCTTTATATAAATCAAATTTATAAAATATATATATCAAATATATGAAATACAATTATTTGATGTTTAAAATTAATAAATTTTATAATTATAAGGACCAAAATGTAAAGAAAAATATGAAATCTCAAATTTGAGGTTTAAGATTTCTTTTGGAGTAACCAAAACTTCAAAAATGAGGTTTTGAAGTTCTTTTGTAGATGTTCCATTTTTGGTTACCGGAAAGACGTGACTTTTTTTTCTTTTTGTAAAGACGTGACTTTGCAGACCAATGAATTATGTAAACTAGGATGGTACCTGCATGCGCAAAATTCATAATATTTAAATTTTATTAAATTGTAGGTTTATAAAACTCCACAAACTTGGTTAACAAAATTATTGTTTTAATTTTTTCAGTTTTGTAATTAATTTTATGATTAGCTTAATGATAAATATTTGATTTTTTATCCAAATTAATAGGAATAGATTGAATTTAAAATCTTTATAACTGATTTTTAAGTGTTTGGTAACAAGTTTAAGAATAAAATATAAGGAAGAAAATAAAAAAACTGAAAAAATGTAGTGCTGCCACATCAGCAAAAATAAGCCTAATATGTTTCTCTTTTAATATACTAGTAGATCTGCTAACCCAGCGCATGCGCGTGGTATATTCCGTTGGTTATATATTTATTTCATTCGTATTATATATAGTTTTAATAAAATTACGCAATCCAGAATATTTTAATATTTATTTTTCTGTTTATGTGTATTTTAAGTATACATTATTTGTTCCAGACAAACCGGCGAATTAATCCTTGATATTCTTTTGTGTTTTCGCACTCATTGGTTACACGTCATTTTTTCGTGTTGATACCTTATTATCTTATTTGTAACTTGTAGGTGATAGTTCCTTATCCAGTATTCGAACACCTCTCAGAACCTAGATGATGTCTAACCATAATGACTTCTCTTTTCTTCCTCTTTGGAGGGGGTATATGTTTGTCTTATTTTTGTTTTTGTTTTTGTTGAATATATAATCTAATTTGTATAGTTATGTAATAATTATTGTTATTTTATGTGTTTATTTGTATCAATATATTAATATTAATTTTTCTTTGATTTTATTTATCTAATGATATTTTTTTCATTTTTTAACTCTTCCACGTTTTTATGTTATAAAATTAATTATTGAGGATTGCAAGATATAGTTTTTCACTTCTTCATGGCTAGAACTATATCTCATAAAATTTTATGTTGCAAATTTTACTCATAAAACTATATTTTACATTCAAATATTGAAACTATTTATGTGACCATAGACGATCTCATGAATTGTCTCTTTTTATATAAAAAAACTCATGAAGTATCTCTTGATGGAATGTACTTCTCCATTGAAAACCTTTCGATATTATAATTTTTCTTGTATGATATTTTCATCAGTTTAAAATGGATCAATTCTATCTTTTTATTCGGATTAAAGATCATTATTAAATACTACATATTTATTGTATTTTATATACAAAAAGTTGGTAAATCTAAAATTAAAGTAAACCATGATTTGTAATCGAATAGTTTTTTATTAGTGTTATCGGAATGTATTATTGCTCGAATTCTTTATTCACTTCTCTCTTGTTTTTTGGACAACTCTTTATTTACTTCTCATCAACTTGTTTAACTAATATATTTTTTGTTAGTGTTAACCCAGGTTTGGGAACTCGCTAGGCGTTAGCCGGGCGGTGGGTNAGCGAGTTACCGAAAAATTGGAGATTACTCGGGGATTAATCGAGGAAAAATTTGAAAACATTTTACAATATCACTCCCTCTGTTTCTTAATATAATATTTTTGGCTAAAAATACACATATTAAGAAAAATACCTTTTGTGTAAAAAGCAGCATTTAATATATAAATAAGCATAACTTAACTAATCATAAAAACTGTTTTAAAATATAATTGGTTAAACACTCTCCAATAAAAGTAAAAGTTGCATTGAAATGTCAAAAGGTCTTATATTTTAAAACAAAGAAAAACCTTCAAAAGATCTTACATTGAGAAATAGAAGGAATATTGTTTATATATTTGTTTCGGTAGACATTGTCAATGAAACAACATGGTCCAGTGGTTATAGGTGTATGCTTAATACTCTCTTAATCCGAGTTCGAGTCCACCAGACACCATTTTCTCATTTCATTTTTTTCTTAAACTCAAAATTAAAACGTCATGTGACATAATGTAGTACATCTGAGGGAAAGATGCTTGCCTCATTATATATAAGATAGTAGCTTATGCCATGTTTGCTATTTGTCTTGTACTCCGCTTTTAATTACCTATTGGGTTTACGGTCTAATAAAATTACAACGTGAAATTTGTCAAAAAATCTATTGGATGATTAGTTGAACTTTAAAATTGGGAGAAAATATTGAGGTCGTTTTTTCACCTATCCATACAAATATGACACGTAGAGAGTAAGTGGACTAACCCGACGTAAAGATGTAGGTTGCTACTGTTCTTGGACACTCTGTCGAAACCATGAGGAAGAGCTCACACGCCATTGAAGAAGTTGTCGTATAAAATCTTTGGTGAATAAGGATGGATGGGATAAAACCCATCTTCAAATGTTTGCTCGCCTATAAAAGGTAGAGAAGATCAAAAATAAAAGAGGAGGCTGAAAAGACAAGGGATCGCCAAAGAGATTTTGGTAAGTTCACTTATTCAGACCTTACTTGCCAAACTCCCCTCACCCCCTCCCCCTGTGAAAAACTCATACTCTGACTTGATTGATTACCTGATTTGGTAATTGAAGATTCTATGGAAAGAAAACATCCATCTTACTCTCATGAACAAACCCGAAAAGCCAACTTTCCTTTTTGTACCGGCGAACCTTAGAAGCGGTCAGACAACAAACATCTATGGAAATGACACTCATCAATTTCTTTATGAATGATTTCTTATCTCTCACTCAAGAATTATTGAATATAGAAACAAAAACACTCAAGAATTATGAATATGGTCTATGCTGAAATTTGTATGTCTAGAATGTTTAGACAAAAACATATTAATTACTCAAATAAATGTTAAATATTTTAGATTTTCTTGTCAAAATTTTAAAAAAAAAATTTAAAAGAATTATTATATATTTATAG
Organism: Isatis lusitanica; assembly: GCA_900406415.1. Lineage (NCBI taxonomy): Eukaryota > Viridiplantae > Streptophyta > Magnoliopsida > Brassicales > Brassicaceae > Isatis > Isatis lusitanica. The sequence continues at coordinate 22,510 of OVBB01000459.1, forward strand.
ATGAAATATTACGTTTTTAACTATATAAAAATCAAATATATCCACTGCATGGATTATCCTAGTACTATAATTTGTTGACAGACTCAAAACAAAGATTTATTGAATCATAAATAGCTCTGTGAGCTTTATTTAAGAACAAAAAATAAAGAGAAAGACCTTTAGCTTTGTCACCAAGAAGAAATGATAATTGATTGATTCATATATTAGGAAAGGAGGCTGCTCTTGCAGCCAAAGTTACATCCATAGTCTCATAACATAAGCATTTATATAAACTACTTGCTAGAAAACCCTAAACACATGGTTTGAATTGGACTTCCATGGGCTTGTTGGTTTGGGCTCTAATACTCCCCCGCAAACTTGGCGTCGGGTGTGAAAGCAACTGCGACAAGTTTGAAACAGCATATGAAGACGGCTTGGACAAGGACTTGAAGAGACGAACAAGATTGTTGTGATGGAGGATGATGACTCTATTTAACATGAAGAACAAACTTGGTGTGAGAACTATTCAGGCCTATACTTGGAGAGTGTCACATGGCTCCCTTAGAGGTTTCTTTGAACTTGGAGAGCTTAGTCGACCTCACTCAAGTGACCTCTTTGTCTCACTAAATACCTGGGTTTCCTGTACCCAAAGCTCCCAATTTGTCTCATGACAATATACCATACTTCCCACAATTACTAAAATCTTGCTTACTCCTGCTTCCCATCCATTAGCTAATAAAAATCTGCACCCAAGTATTCTGCCTCTTCTCTAGGACATTTAAACGAACACCTTGTGTGCATTCATTCAAAAATCAGAAAGTCGCAGAGACTCCACCCACGAACTATCTTTCTCAAACCCAACACGTCCTACTGCTTCAGTAGTTCATGAGTTCAAGACCTAGTAATCCAAACTAGCAAGAAAAACCACATGGCTCTGATACCATGTTGACAGACTCAAAACAAAGATTTATTGAATCATAAATAGCTCTGTGAGCTTTATTTAATAACAGAAAATAAAGAGAAAGAACTTTAGCTTTGTCACCAAAAAGAAATGATAATCGATTGATTCATATATTAGGAAAGGAGGCTGCTCTTGCAGCCAAAGTTACATCCATAGTCTCATAACATAAGCATTTATATAAACTACTTGCTAGAAAACCCTAAACACATGGTTTGAATTGGATTTCCATGAGCTTGTTGGTTTGGGCTCTAATATAATTTATAATAATATAATCAAACTTTAATTACAAACCAAAAGTTCTTTATTTATGAGATTCTCCATTGGAAAAAAAAAAAAGCGAGGAATGAAAAGCAGATCAATAAATAAAGAAGGAATGAAGAACAAGAATGAGTGATGAAATCCAAATAACTGTTAGGTTTAGAGGTGCCAAACAGAACAAAACCAAAGTGAGAACCGAAATGTTTATGCAAAACAATTCATCGGTTTGAAGTTCCAAACCGAATGGAAACCAAAAACAAAATTTCCAGTTGGGCCGGTTCAATTAC
>OVBB01000460.1:0-23960 GCA_900406415.1 Isatis lusitanica
CCTTTTGTTAGTATGTAAGAATGATTTGAACTTAGGCCTTGGAACTTAGGTTGTGTGTTTTGTTAGAAATTGTCTTTGTGTTTTTTTAAAGATTTAGACATATATGCAAGTTTTTTATGTGTTAAATTAAAAGGTAGAACTAGCACAATTAGACCAACTATAACTGAGTTTATAAAATGTGTGGCACGCAGAAAAACGTGTACCAACAGAAAAAATGCGAGCCTACAAAAAAACGGGTTTTTAAAAAATGTGAAAGTTAAAAATGAAGTAAAAAGTAGATAAAATGAGAAAATGAATAAAAATGTCCACTTGCACTGTCATAAATAAAATGAATAAAAATTACCACTTGCGCCGTCAAAAGAAAAATTGAACATTTTTAATAAAAGAGTTGTACTAGTTTTCTTGTCGTATCCATTGTTCATGAAGTTGGACTTTGATGGTAAAATGTTGTAATCAGTCGTACCATACCCTTAAACAAACTTTTGTAGTTGTACTTATGAAATTGAGTAAATAAAGTACATTTAACATATTCAAATGCTATAACTTGTATAAAAATACAAACTTTCATGGTTTTCATGTTTGTGTGGTTAAACTTTTCAAAGTAACTTTAAAAGTATAAGGTAAATTGTATAGAAATCACATTTTCATCAATCATTTTTTATGATCAAATTTATTTAACTATGAAATGTTCAAATATGTTTGCACATGTTTTATGGCCTATTTTATATGTAAATATGTTTACAAATACGTTAGTAAATAGTGTTAATTACATATTTTGTACAAAGTATAGTTGTACTAGTTTTCCCAGTTGGACTTGAATAGAACTAAAATGAAGTTTGTTACCTCTGCTCATGTGGATGGCAGCAACAATTGCATGCACACATGGGTATCTGTTTATATCAAAATACTTGCAAGAACAAGTTTTCCTAGTTATATCAACCAAATAGTTCTTCACATCAAGCCCAATCACATTTTATTCATGGAGATGGATGTTTAACTCTTGCACCATGAGTTTCTTTCCACTTTTACTCATTTCTCTTTTACTCGTTTGACGGTGCAGCCACTTTTACTCATTTCCCCTGAAAATAACAAAACAATTGTAAGGTAATCTTATCATAGTTATACAAATTTTCCTAGTCGTACTAATTCACTAAATATGTCCAGTTTTGCTAGTTGTACCCAATAGTACCCAGAAAGTTTGGTTCATCATACGAATCATCGCGATTTATTATGATTCATTGCTCAGTTAACCAAGATATCTCATTTAATTAACAATATCAGTTTCTAAGCCTTACCCAACAAGCTCAGTGACTCAAATGAGCAAAAGAAAATCAATTATTTTTTACTATGGAATTCCCTAATTGAGAAGAAACTATGTATTAATTGGTTTGCCTATGACATAAACTTGATAATCCAATTATGAAATCGAAAATAGCATAAAGATACATCAACAACTAATCTTCTATTCACGGTTCTGATTTTGCCAATGGTGGAAACGAGAGAGGAAGAAGAGGACGAGAAAAATAGAGAGGACACACATGGGTTTTTTCAATTGGAGGAATTAAATTTGGTTGGTTTGTAAAATTAAATTTTGGGAGTGGGTTTCAATTAAATTTCCTCTCAACCCAAACCACCGAGAATATTTTCAGATTTTTCTTTTCATTTTTTTCTTTTATTTAAATCAGGGCTAAAAAAGACAAATCCAATTAAAGAGGGACAGTTAGATTTGGAGAGGGTAGTTAGGTGTGGAGAGTTGTACGGAGGGACATTTTAGGTTTAAGCCCAAGCAAGACCATCAGAGAGAGAAAGAAGAAGATAAAGCTTTGGTTGCATCGTTTTGAGTCGACAAGTCTACGGTGGAGTTTTGTGGGATAGACTTTGGTCAACTCAGCATTTGGGCTTCATCTGGGCCTGTACACAAACAAAGAAGCAAGACATGAGATTGGGCTTAATATTAAACGAAATTGTGTTAGTTGCAAATAACAAAGGTTTGGGGTTAATATATAAAACCCAATGTAAACTAGGTTGAGTTTGCGGAGACGTCTTCAAGTTTACGGCTTCTTGTAATCTTCTAGGGTTCTTTCATTAGCAAATCATCTGTGCTAAGTGAGAGGATTCCTAAGAGTAGTCTTGTATCTTTCTCATCATAGTGGATCTTGAGGGATAAGAGTTTCCCTCCCGAGACGTACCGCTTCGAGGCCGGGAACTGGGTTAAGAAGTTGTGTTTGCTCATTTATTCCTATTTGTGGTTTTATCTTGAGTTGTAGGGAGGATAAAAACCTTACACGTGCGTATTATTATCATCTTGACAACTCGAGTGAAAGTTTCATTATAATTTTCGTGCGGATTATTATTCATTTTTTTGTAGTGTTTGATATAATTTATGTTTCGATCCAATCTCTATCATACTATACGGTACTCGTTCCCGATTTTTGTCTCATATATTTCCTGCATTGTCATGTAAGACGATTTTTTAATTTAACATATTAATATAATCTACTTTGTGTTTAATTTATTTTCATTTAATTATGATTTCTTTTGTTTTTCGTTTTCTCACTTTTTATGAAATATTATTATTTTATTCATTTCATGACTTAAACAATGTGATGTATCAAAATTTTGTTTTAATTGATATTCACAATCTTAAAAATTGCTTAAATTTATATTTGCAGCCATAAAAAATTAATGTACTTATTGTTACATTTTTCAGACATGTTTTAAAAATGAAAATTCGTGTTTCCATCCCATTCTGTCCCGAACTATCCCATATATGGTAAGGAATTTTGGGAGTTCTTTTTCACCATATCCATTACATCACATCATGATTTCCCGTTTGCTTTTGTTTTTATGCTCTTGTTTGATGTCGTTTCTATGTATCTCTACTTATCTATTCCTTTTTTATCTTCACTTTTTGGGTTTATTATATACATTTTTATAATTTACATTATGTTAGTCCAATAAAGCTTTGTTTCATATTATTTATAATTTCTTTAGGTCCATTTTTTGGTGTTTCTCTTTTCCATTGTATTCATTTTGTTCTCCAAATTTTCGTTGTGTGTGTAATTCCTTTTTCCTTTATTTTTTATTTTTAGTTTATTCACTTTTATTAAGTATTGTTATTTTATTTATTTCATGATTTAAACAATGTGATGTATCAAATTCTTTTTTACCCCATTCTCGTTAAATCACGACATCATTTTCTGTTTGTGTTGTTTGATGTCGTTTCTAGGTATGTGTACTTTTCTACTCCTTTTTTTCTTCACTCTTGTGTCTCTTTTATTATATACATCTTTAAAATTCATATTATGTTAGTCCAATAAAGCTTTGTTTCGTATTATTTACAATTTTTGATGTCTCATTTTTTGGTGCTTTTCTTTTCCATTGTCTTCATTTTGTTCTTCCAATTTCCGTTTAATATGTGATTTCTTTTTCCTTTATTTTTAGCTTTTTTGCTTTTATGAAATTTTATTATTTTTTTATTCATTTCATGATTTAAACAATGTGATGTATTAAAAGTTTGCTTTAACTGATATTTGCAATTTCCCCATTTTATAACATATGTTTTTAAAATGTGAATTCTTGTTCTCACTCCCAACATATTTCGTTCATGTTTGAGAGTTAAGTGGAATAAAGATTAGACGCTTTTTTATTCTAAAAATCCATGTTCTTGTTCCATTTCTGTTAAATCTCGTCGGGAATTTGTGTTTACCTTTCCTATTTTTTGATGTTTTTATTTGATGATGTTTCTAGTTTTTATGTATATATAATATTTTATTCTTTTAAATTTGATGAAAATTAAATTATTAAATTACTTGTTTTAGAAACGTTGTTTTACATGTTTTTAAACAAGTTATGTTTTCTAATATCTTTCGAAGTTCTATATAAGGGAATTTCTTTCAAAGTTCGAATCAAAACTATTAAACTATTATATTTAATATATGTTATCATATTGGACCACTAAAAGCGATGAATTTGAAATAATACTAATGTTAATGGTTTTGTTAGAACGCCTTTTGTATTCGTTAACACACCTGTGGTAACCAGAACCGATAAAACTAATCCCAACCAATTTGGTTAATCTATTATATTAAAACATAATCATTCTTAGAAATAAACTTTACCCCTATGTATAATCTACTAAAATGCCACTGTTTTCTAATGGTTTTAATTTTTTTTCATTAAGGGTACTTTCGACAAACTATATTTACCAATTGTGATTAAATTAAAATTAAAATTAAATAAATCTAAATCGTATGGTATCTTTTTAAATCAAAACTAAATAGTAGTATATCTATTTAAATCAAAACTAAAACAAAATGATATCTTTTTGGTAAATACATTTAAATACCTCATAAATAAAGAAAAAAAATATCTAAAATTTTCCTATAAAATAATAGAATCTAATAAAATCTTGACCAAAATAAAATCTAAAATTTCCCACCAAATTTCGATTATGCATTTAAACATACTTTAAAAATCAATACAAAATTAATAAAAATATGTCATAACATTATAAAATTTAATAAAATATTTACTAAAATAGATTCATTTTAAACTAATATTAAAATCTAAATTTAAATATTTTATTGTAAATTAATTTTTATAAATCCTAAAATCAAACTTAAGTAAGCATACACTAAATATTTTCAACATATTTTAATTTTCTAAGATGTCAAATTTTTAAATTAATATTTGAAGTGATAGTAGTTAGTTTTTAGATGAAGACCTTAATTTGATGAAACTGAAAATATTTAAAATTAGACCAATAGGTTTTTAATTTAATAAAAATAAAATATTATAAATTACCCAATTACATATTTGACAAGTTAGGGTTTATTTTTTTCCCGATTGATGTGTATTCTGAGTTGTCTCATCAAATATACAAAATGATGAATTATCACATTTCGAGTATGAAAACATTAAAAGTAAACTTCAGTTACTCCACTATGGGTTGAAATAATGGATTAACCTATTTTGATTACAAATCCACAATGGGTTGAAATTAGGACTGGGCATAAAACCTGAACTCAGAAAATCGAACCGAACCCGAACCGAAATTCATAAAATACCCGAACGGATCCTAAATTTCAGTATTCGAAAACCCGAACAAGAACCCGACCCGAACCGAGAACCGAATGGATACCCAAAATAACCGAAATACAATTATACATGTAAAATATTAATGATATTTAGATTTGATATAGCTTGTTTATCCTAAATTATAATTATAAATCCAAATATATGAATTATTTTTACACCAAAATAACTAAAATATCAAAAATAAATAGAATATATGAAATTTTTAGCTATATTTGTCAATTTTATTTCAATTAAATTTAAATTTAACTAATCTTTATTTTCTTTTTATAAATTTTCGGGTACCCGAACCGAACCCGAATAGAACCAAACTGAACCCGAACCCGAACCAAAATTCTAAAATACCTGAATGGGTCCTAAATTTCAGTGTTTGAAAACCCAGAACCGAACGGAACCTAAACCAAACCCGAACGGGTACCCGAACGCCCAGGCCTATGAATGGATTAACCTATTTTGATTATAAAAATATTTAAAATAAATTTGAACCAACAAAAATATAGATTAAACAGATGGATTACCCTATTTTGACACAAGTAAATCTGCAATTGTCTATATATATAAAGTAAAATATACTCTCTCTCTCATCAAGCCACCTCATCAACACCTATATTAGAATTGTGACACATCATTAACTCATTTTATTAATCCATAATTATTGACTTGATTTATTTTAACAAAAAAAACTATTTATATGATTGATTATAATTTCTAATATTTATACTTTAATATTCATAATAACTATCATCATTAAATATAACATTTTCAATAAGAATTTTAAAAGTCATTTCTTTTATACACGAAAAAAAAACTTTAAATTATGTATATGAAGTTTATTTAACCAAAAATCATAAAATTAGAAATTAGAAAAAACCAAATATAAAATTTATAGTAGAAAACTAAAATTATATTTTTCTAAAAGTGGATACAAATGGAAATTATTTTTATTGATTGCATTGCTAAAGAGTTCCATTATATGATTAAAATCATGATAAAGTAAACTAGATATCACGTAAAATATTTTAAACTAAATATTTTAAAATATTTTTTTTTAAACTTGGAAATCACGTAATGAGTTTATCTTTAAACAGTGTAATGTTCATGCACAATTAGAGGTGAATAGAAGCAGGAATGCTGTCTCAGAATGGATTGTAGCTCACCCTACTGCGGCAAATAGTTCACAAACTCATATCCGGCAAACTTCAGATCCTCATTGGTTGAATTCAACTTTGAAAGTAGTTATCGACAAAATGAAACTGTATGGGAGTTGGATGGATTGTTCGTGACAATAATGGGAGACATATTGAATTGGGTTCTGTACGTTTGGATCAAGTTTCTTCTCCTTTGCAGGCTGAAGCAAGTGGTTTCTTGTATGTGGTTCAACGCATGTGGTTCCAAGGCTGGAAGAACGTCTGGTTGGAGAGCGATTGTTCAGAATTAACAAACATTATTAATGGGCGAGAAGGCAGCATGGATTTGGGTCCTTGATCTATGATATTCATCACTGGATCAAGAAACTTCCACTTTGTTCTTTGAATACTGTTAATCGGGAGCGTAATCAAATTGCGGATAACCTTGCGAAGAATGTGTATGATATTTCTCCTCTGTTCTCTTTATTTCACACTCCTCCATTATGGATGGTAAACTATTTGTACCGACCTTTTACCATATAATATAAATGAAGATGTTATATAACAAAAAAATAGATTAAATGTTAGTTTTCCAATTATTCATTCATCTGTTTACCCATCCATAAGGCGGGTTAACCCCTAGTTTTTATATAAAAATAAAAAGTTTTTATTATCAGAATATTAGAAATAAAATAATTTTATTAACACAAAACATATTTAACTTACATTATATAATCTTTACAAAAATATCTAAGAGCCGAAACTCACACTGTCAAAACTTATAAATTATGAGGATTCAAAAATTCTATTTTATAAGAACTAAATGACTGAAAAAGTAAAAAGATGAAAATATGATTTTATTAGATATTTTCGAAAGTACAATAATACTTGTGAATGCTTAATGTCTAATATCACAAAAGTCTTGCACTTGAATTGGGATGCCTTTAACCCTTATACAAGCATACATATATATTAGTGAACCTAGGAGGCTAAAACTATTTGTAAGCAATGTGGGATAATTTTCCTTCATTCCAGCCGCCAATCTTCAGCCAATTTGGGCCTACCTGCGGCCAAAATTCTTGTTAGCCCATCACTTGATTTAAACTTATCCAGCCCGATCTTTTCTGGTCCGTGAACAGTAACTCGTGAATAGTACTCGGGAACAGTAACCGTGAACAGTAATCTGTGAACAGTAAACCAAATCCGGAGTAAGTCTTAGCCAATCTTCGGTTTATTTTCCCGGGTTATGAACAGTGTTTTAACACCTTTTCCGCGTGGATAGTGTTCCAAACGTTTTACGGATTCGGCCACCGATCAGCCCTTATCCTGTTGAGCCTCCAGCCGCCCGTACCATTGATGGTGACTATCCGCCAATCTCTTTGCCGAGACGCATGGGCGGATGGTCTGATGGGCGGCTGGCATGATGGACGGCTGACTCTGTTCCGACCATGCAATCCGCAATCCGCCATCCGCTATGGCCCTTGTTGAGATTCATGGGCAGTTGGCTCAATGATCTATGATGGGCGCCTGGCCGTGAAGCAAGGATGGGCGGCTGGCCATGCAGTGTGGGCGTTTGGTCCCAATTTGAGGGCATGTGGCCAATGTACGGAGAGGTGTTTGCTGGGTTCGAGGGAAGATTGATTCTCTGTTGGTCCCATTCTCTGGGGCGCGGATGCTCCGGTGTCTGAGGCCGGATCGATCGAGGAGGAGGCCTCGTCGATCGGAGTAGTCGATCTAGCCGGATCCAATGAGGCCGTTCCCAGGATCTCAAACATCGTCGTTGTTAAGGCCTTTGGTCCAGATCTTTGATTCTTGACTTTACAGTTTCTGTTCTTTGTTTTTGTTTGGATTTTTCAGAGTTTTATTTTAGGTTAGACTCTGAGTAATATGCTTGTTTTAGTAAGCGATTAGTGATGAAGCGATGGGCGGCCGGCCCAACTCTGAGAGAGAGGGGTGGCTGGCCTTTGTTACGAAGGGGGTCGGCTGGCCCAACTCTAAAGGAGGTGGGTAGCTGTCCTTTGTTTGTGAAAGTGGGTGGCTAGCCTTTGTTTGTGAAAGTGGGTGGCTAGCCTTTGTTTGTGAAAGTGGGTGGCTGGCCCTTATTTCGTTTTGTTCGTTGCTTGCCTAGAGGCGTTGGCTTTGTTTCAAGTCGAATAGTATTTTGTGTGTTGCGTTGGAGTGTTTTTCCGGACACTCTGAACTTTCAGACCAGGGTACCATTGCGGATATTTACTAGGTTTAATGCATGTTTTTGATGTCGCAGGGAGCTGAGTTCGTTTGAATCCCTCTTTTGACGGAACGCGTTTAAGATCTCGTATCAGACCGGGTTTGTTACCGCGTTCGTGATATGTTCAAGACCAGTTTTCCATGTCCGGCGTTTACTGGGAACCGAGCTTATTTCGCGGTTTACACTTCACACTATTTGCCTATGCAAAGCGCTCCTGAAGATAAGCTAAATAGAACATCGTCTTGACGCTTCCCGCATTCCTGATCAGGTTACGCCTTTCAGATGTTACTCCAGAAATTTGTGTAGCGTGCTAAATTTTCGACTGCGGGCTGTTAGAAGAACCATGGTTAAGGATTCGTCTCATTGTGATCAGCAACAGACGGTGATAAGTATGCTGAGAGGCGATTTTTGCATATGCCAAGGTTGAATTTTTGAAATGATGAAGTCTTGTTGTTGCTAGCAACAGACGGTTTTGTTTAAAAAGACTCGAGTGAGTAGACTCGAAAGATTCTTTTAGTATTTTGGCTTTAGGTGGAGGGTTCCGGATGGGCCGCGAGATTTTAAGTCGTGGTGCTCATCCGGAGTCCGCGATATTTGTCATACCTTTCGAAGAAACTCCAGTGAGGGAATGTGTGATGGGTTTTAAGACACTAAGACTCGATTTTCATCACGAATTTCTGACTTAATCGCTCTTTAAGAAGAAAACCCAATTGAGGGATTCCGGATGGGTTTCAAGATACTAAGTCCTGATTTTATTAAAAACTTGGCTACGGAGTCATCCGTTTTGGGTTCAGCGGTCTGGGATGTCTTCTCTTTGGTAGCTGTTGTTTCTTCTTGCTTGTCTTTATCTTCTGCGGCAAAATCTTCTTTCTCTCGAACTGGTCAGTTCTACTCGTCTTACATTGTGGCTCGACGCTTGTGTCCGCTTTCTTGCGCTTCTGGTTTTCTTTTGTTGTTTCGCTTTCGAGCTCTCCTGCTAGGAACTTTGTTGCAAGTATTCTTGCAGTCGCTTAGCAATTTGCGGTTGAGTGACTTTTGTCTTTGTGGAAAGTGTAGTATCCCTTTTCATTGTAGCCTACGCTGCGAGTCCAGGTGCTCCACGATCCATTTCCGCGTCCGGCCTCGTCAAACGACCGTTCCTTGTTTATTCGGTAGTTGTGCGCTCCGCCTGCATTCGTCCCTTCGTTCATACTGTTTCGCCCGCTTCTTTTCTCGCTTAGAACATTTGAAGGCCGTGTCGTGCTTTTTGTCGACATCTTTGATGGCTGGTGCTTCTTTGGCGAGGCATTGATCTCTTCTTCTTGGATCTCGAAACTCGAGGCAATGCTTCTTGGATCGTCACGTGAGGGTTCAGGGTAATTTCTTCTCGGACACTCGACTTGTACCGTAGTGCTCCTCTCAAAGCAGCGAGCGCCGCTTCATTGTTGGGCCCGTAGATCTTTGATGCAACCAATTCAAAACGTTTTATGAAATTTTGCAAACTTTCGCTCCTGTCTTGGGATAGAGTACACAAATCTTCATCGAGGGTTTCTCGGCTTGCATGGGGCGTTCTCCTTCGGCCTATTTTTCCTTGCTCATGAATCGACCTTCGGTGCTCGACCTATATTGGATTTCCTTCGTCTCTGGTGGGATCTCTTCCTTTTGTTACAGGTTTTAGCTACGTCTCGTCCAGTTCTGTTTTTGGTTGTTCTGCTTCAACCTCTCTTTTCTTCATTGATTATTGTCCACGTTGGCCGCTCAGCTGCTCGCCCTGCGGTGCTCTTCCGTTGCAGCAGTGGAGATCCGGATGGTTCCACTCTTGTCCCAATCGAGCTTTGCTTGGTCAAGTTATGTTCTTCTGGCGCTACAGTTGGCAGTGCGAATCGGAGAGGCTTTGCTTCGATGATCCTGCCCTTTCGTCTTAAGTCTTCTCTCGGAGGGATGTTCCTTGTTCGGTTTTTGTCTCAGATCCACGTCAATTCTTGGGCCACCGTCCGTTCACTTCGCTTGTCCTCTTTTCTGTTCTAGGTCCGCATCCATCATCGTCTTTGATTTGGGAATTGATGTAGCGTCTTCTGCTTTACAGTCCGTCTCATCCATGTCCTGGCTAGCTCCGTATTCTGTGGTTCCTCCGTTTTCTTCGTCGGTCACCGTCAAATCTGGCTGCTCGATTGTTTGCTTTATGGTGTACTGTGGTTCTCGCAGCGACATCCCAGAATGAGTCATTCTTGTCCCGGCTGGGGTTTTTTCCCTCGTGTTTTGCCTTTCCAATGTTGCCGCCTAAGGTGAGAATCAGAGACTTCTTGCGACGATGGTCCGTCTTCCTTGTCGTGGGTTTCCTTCCAGAGAGACGTTCTTGGCTTAGCTTCCGTCTTGGGTTGTTTGCGACTGTTGAGCTGTCGTTTCGTCACGTTGGTCTTGTCGTTACGGGGCTGCGATTAGCATGGTCTTTACGTCCGTCATTGTCGTCGTGTCTTCTTCTGTGTCAGTTGCTCCAATCGTTCTAGCGATCGTCGTTCCGGCAGCGGTCCTGCGGTCCGGCAGCGTGTTTCCGTCGCTGGATCGTAAATTTTTGGGCGGTCACCCACCGACAACGCCACGTCCTTCTTTGTTATTACGGGGAATTGGATTGTTCTAACTGTCATTGTTGTCTTTCTAGCAGAACCAATCAACGGTTTTGGATGTGCTGTGAGATTCCAGGTCCCAGTGTTCATCCTCTGAGGGGTTTCTTGGAATACGACGCTATCCGAACTTACCGTGTCAATTGGTACTCTTGGTATCTCATGATTTTCGAATGAAAGTCCGCTGACGAGCGGGTTGTCCTCAGGGTTGTTGATTTCGACGATCGTTATTCTAACGGTGGTTGTTCTCGAGGCGTTCGTTCCGGCAGCGGTAGCGCCGGTGTCGGTCGTTTCCGCAGCGTTTGTCCCGTCGATGGTCATCCCAGCAGCGGTCTTCCCTGCGGCGGATTCTCCGGCCAGGTGATTGTTGGTGTCGTCGATTCTTCCTCACGTCGCCATAATCTTCTTTACTTTATCCTCTCGTTCTTAGGGTTTAGAATATTTCTCGTCCCCACAGATGGCGCCAAACTGTGAGAGCCGAAACTCACAATGTCAAAACTTTTAAATTATGGGGACTGAAAAATTCTATTTTATAAGAACTAAAGGATTGAAAAAGTAAAAAGATGAAAAGATGATTTTATTAGATATTTTCTAAAGTACAAGAATACTCGTGAATGTTTAATGTTTTATATCACAAAAGTTCTTGCACTTGAATTGGGGTGCCTTAAACCCTAGTACAAGCATACATATATATACTAGTGAACCCAAGAGACTAAAACTATTTGTAAGCAATGTGGGACTATTTTCCCTTTCTTCCAGCCGCCAATCTTCAGCCAATTTGGACCTGCTTGCGGCCCAAATTCTTGTTAGCCCATCACTTGATTTAAACTTGATCCAGCCCGATCTATTCTGGTCCGTGAATAGTAACTTGTGAATATTACTCGGTCAACAGTAAAACGTGAACAGTAATCCTTGAACAGTAAACCGTGAACAGTAATCCGTGAACAATAAACCGAATCTGGATTAAGTCTTAGCTACTCTTCGGTTTATTTTCCCGGGTTATGAAGAGTGTTTTAATGGCTTTTCCACGTGGATAGTGTTCTGACGATTGTCGTTCTAACGGTGGTTGTTCCCGCAACAGTCGTTTTGGCAGCGGTAGCTCCGGTGTCGGTCGTTTCCGCAGCATTTGTCCCGGCGATGGTCGTCCCTGTGGCGGTTTCTCCGGCTGGGTGATTGTTGGTCTCGTCGATTCTTCCTCCTGTCGCCATACTTTTCTTTTCCTTATCCTCTCGTTCTTAGGGTTTAAAATATTTCTCGTCCCTACAGACGGCGCCAAACTGTGAGAGCCGAAACTCACACTGTCAAAACTTATAAATTATGAGGACCGAAAATTCTATTTTATAAGAACTAAAGGACTGAAAAAGTAAAAAAGATGAAAAGATGATTTTATTAGATATTTTCTGAAGTACAAGAATATTCTTGAATGTTTAGAGTCTTATATCACAAAAGTTCTTGCACTTGCATTGGGGTGCCTTTAACCCTAGTATAAGCATACATATATATATACGGGAGATTTTTTTAAATGACCTTTTTTAGACATTAATGTGAAGGGAGACCTACCGAAAAGGAAAATTGTAGAAATGACCCATTTTGGTGTGAAATTATGCTTTACTCTTTAGGAAATACTAAACCCAACTCCTTAGGGAACAGTGAACCCAAGCAAATTATTAAAAGTAGCTCTGGTATTTTGAAAATAATGAGTCATTTCCAATATTTTTTTTTGGGTGGGTCTCCCTTGACATTAATGTTCGGAAATGGGTCAGAGTGACCCATTTCCACTATATATACTAGTGAACCTAGGAGACTAAACCTATTTGTAAGCAATGTGAGCCAATTTTCCCTTCCTTCCAGCCGTTAATCTTCAGCCAATTTGGGTCTGCCTGCGGCACAAATTCTTGTTAGCCCATCACTTGATTTAAACTTGATCCAACCCGATCTTTTCTGGTCCGTGAATAGTAACTCGTGAACAGTAAACCGTGAACAATAATCCATGAACAGTAATCCGTCAATAGTAAACTGAATCCGGATTAAGTCTTAGCCAGTCTTCGGTTTATTTTCCCGGGTTATGAACAGTGTTTAACGGCTTTTCCACGTGGATAGTGTTCTGAACGTTTTACGGATTCGACCACCGATCAGCCCTTATCATGTCGAGCCTCCAGCCGCCTGCTCCATTGATGGTGACTATCCGCCAATCTCTTTGTCGAGATGCATGGGCGGATGGCCTGATGGGCGGCTCGCATGAAGGACGGCATACTCGGTTCCGACCACGCAATCCGCCATCTGATATGTTTCCAAGAGGAGATGAAGGGCGGATGCATGGCCCTTGCTGAGATTCATGGGCGGTTGGCTCAATGATCTATGATGGGCGCCTGGCCGTGAAGGAAGGATGGGCGGCTGGCCATGCAGTGTGGGCGTTTGGTCCCAATTCGAGGGCATGTGGCCGGGACACGATCCTTTTGTTTGTAATCTAGGCTTTTCGTTGGAGAGAATTTTGAGCCCAACAAAATTTTTTTATTAAATATGAAATATCATCAAAATTATTTTAAAAATCATGATCACACACTATAGCGCGAGTTAGAGTCATGATACGAGTAAGAATAAGTTTCCACTAAAATCAACACATGAGTAAAAATTATAAAAACCAAAACAAACTAATAAATATTGTGCACCACTAGAATGAGTTAAATTTAGTAAACTATATGATACATCAATAAGTAAAATAAAACTATTAACACATCTCAAACTTTTTCATCTATAAATACATTTTGTCCCATATTCTTTTCCGATTTATTATATATATTTTCTAAATTTTTAATCTCAAAGAATAATATAAATAATTTTTACCCTAAAAAATGTTTAAAGTCGTATTCTACACTTATTAATTGTTATATTATAATTCAATTATAACATTTAAGTTTTAATTTCTTATATATTTGATATATAAAAATTTATGTTATAAGTTCATTCCGCACTTAGCGCGGGTTAGAGTATATTATTTTAAGACGAATCCATCTTAAACCCAAAGAAACCTAAATACATTTAGCTTAAAACCAGTATAAACCGAATGAATTAATAAATATCCTCTCGGCTCTTATAAATCGATTTTTGTGGAGAAACATGAACCCTTGCTTCTTCTTCTTTTTTACTAGATTCGTGAACCCTAACTGGATCCAGAAACAATACTACTACAGATCGATTAATTAAACCAATTAACTGATAAGATAATAGAAAACTAATCACCGACTAATCCATTCTCCATCATTTTCAACTTCTCTCCTCTGCCTCTTCTAATTTTATTTACTTGCTCGAATCTCTCTCATGTAAGTCAACATATACGTAGTATGCTATTGAAAGAGCATTTATTTTTTATGAAACTTACTGCATACAATCCAAATAATTTTTATAATATTTTTTAAAAATTTAAAGAACATATATTCAAAATATTCCAAATCTTTTTATTTTTCATCTTTTATATTAGTCAAATTATACCAAGTTTCTCAATACTAAATTTAACTCTTACCCAAAAATAGTGAGAATTTGGATATCGATTTTAAGTAGTAAAAAAACGTCTAAACCAGATCCGCTACTTGAGTATTTGTATTTTATGAAGTATGTGTTTCGAGTACACACCTAACTTGACATTTCTCCATCCTTAGCTGCTTTTTCTGGTTGACATGATCGTGTGGGAGCAGCATGTGTGTGTCTACTACACTACTTGTGTAGATAACTGTTGAAAACTAAACAAATTGATAGAACGATTTCAAAAGTTTAAATGTACATATTACAAGTCACATTGAATAAGCAACAAGAAAATCTACAGAACCATAATAAATGCTAATGTGAATATTGACAACTCTATAACTGCTTTCTCTTATCTTTCTCCTCTTTGCCTTTCGTTTTCCCTACCTCTCTTTACATCATCGTTGGCTTTCTCTCAAGCTTCTCCTCTTTGGTTTCCAGATATTCATATTACATCTCATTCTTTACATAGAAGCATGGTTACATCCCACTCCATGTATTTCTTTATTGTTATGACACTGCTTTTCAGTGGGATTTTCGAATCTTGTAACACCGCGAAGCTCCCTGACGCTGAAGGTACTAGTCTGAGAATTTTCATTTTGTTTTAAAATATATTTTTTTGTTAGCAACATTGATTCTGGCTATGAACCTAATCCAAAATTTGATGATGATAATGGTTTATGGTTTATCGTAAGTGAGAGTATTGAAGGAGATAGGATCGAAGATGGAGATAAAAGAGTGGGACTTTAACACAGATCCCTGCACAGGGAAAGGGACTCGGAGTCTCGTTTGCGATTGCGATATACCTGATTCCCCCAACTCCTGTCACATCATCGGGGTGTACGCGTCATTTTCACTTCCCGCTTCATTTTTTGTAGTTGATAATTTCAAATGAATGACTAAAATTATTTTTAAGTTTATTTATAATTCGTTAGTTACAAACTAAATTATTTCATTTTGCTAATCGTTATACAAATACGTATTCTATGTGTTTACAAAATAATGTTTCTATTTTTCTTATGTTAAGATGAGATCAATCAATGGCAA
This sequence comes from Isatis lusitanica, assembly GCA_900406415.1. Lineage (NCBI taxonomy): Eukaryota > Viridiplantae > Streptophyta > Magnoliopsida > Brassicales > Brassicaceae > Isatis > Isatis lusitanica. The sequence goes on from OVBB01000460.1 coordinate 15,618, forward strand.
TGTTACTTTTTAATTTTNTTTATCAATCAATGGCAATGTCACTTTTTAATTTTTAACAAAAGATTCGACCAAGAAAAAAAAATTTAACTTCTTTCATATATATATATATATATGCTGAGAGAATAAGAAAACATTTTATAATTAAAAAANGAGATCAATCAATGGCAATGTTACTTTTTAATTTTTAACAAAAGATTCGACCAAGAAAAAAAAATTTAACTTCTTTCATATATATATATATATGCTGAGAGAATAAGAAAACATTTTATAATTAAAAAAAAATAATAATAATGAACTTCTTTCACCGTTGTAAATAACTAAAGAAGAATCCAAAAAGTAAAGCAAACCTATCCAACTTATATATATAGCGTGTCTCCCAAGGAAAATGTTTGAAATTGATGCAGAACATAATCCATATTGTTCTTGCTTTTGTTTCTTCTTGCAGAGATTTAACGTCGCAGAATTTGACAGGCATTATCCCCCCAGAGTTTTCAGAGCTGCGTTACCTTCAATCTCTGTAAGAAAACAAATATACTAATTTTTCAAAATCTAACTAATTGTAAATACAATAATTCTTAACGCATATCATTTTTTGGTACAGGATCCTTAGCCGTAACTGTCTTACTGGTTCAATTCCAAAGGAATGGGCTTCAATGAGTTTGGAAGAGTTGTAAGATCACTACTGTTGGTTTAACTTCGTCTTTAATGTTGTGTGATTATGTAAAAGTATCCACTAATTAGTGATTGATGTCTGTGTTGGTCCAATCGAGATTCTCAGATCTTTTTTGGGGAACCGATTGTCTGGTCCATTTCCGGAAGTGCTAACACGCATCACCTCGCTTCAATTTCTGTAAGAGTTTGCATAATTTTGATTAATCAATGAACTTATATTGTAAACTTTTCTAAAATGTTCTCCTCCACATACTTGTTAATGTTCATTAAGCACTTTTCTATAATGATAATTATGATTTTTGGGTTCTAATAAATTATATTATATAAAATTATGCAGGAGCCTTGAAGGAAACCTATTTTCAGGACCAATTTCTCCTGAAATTGGAAAGTTGGTTCACTTGAATGCACTGTAAATATCTTCCTCTCGTGTCAATTTCTAAATTTTGTATATCTTTCATCTGTATATTTGTTATTAGTACCCTGTTATTTGGTTTTTCTGCAGATACCTCTCTTCCAATTCTTTCACTGGCCCTTTGCCTGAACAATTTGGTCAGCTTAAGAACCTGGTTCATTTGTAAGGATTTCTTCTGTCACGTTGTTTATCTGACAACAAATAAATGAATATATACATTCCATGTTTAACGTTTTTTTAATATAGAGTACTATATTTTATTGTTAGTTAATGGTTTTTTAATATATTTGTAATTCTTGTACGTGTTATGTGGTAGGAAGATGAGCGACAATAATTTCACTGGACGAATACCAGGTTTTATTGGAAACTGGACAAACATACGAGTGCTGTAAGACTATTGCTTTTTTCCATAATTACTAAAGATATCATGGAAAACATAAGAACTGAAGAATTGTTTGCAGGGAGATGTTTGGTAGCGGTTTGGATGGTCCATTACCTTCAAGTATTTCGTCCCTGACTAGCTTAATCAACCTGTATGTCACCAGTAAAAAAGTTCAACTATTTTCATCCATTTCCTCTTGAACCAATTAATATTACTAATTTATTGTGTTGCATTTGGCAGCCAGATTAGCGATTTAGGAGGGAAATTGTCTTCCTTCCCTCCACTGGAGAATTTGAAATTTCTTAGGATATTGTGAGTTAGAATACAGTTTATCTATTGTCTGTGCAGTAAAAAGCCAATATCCGAGAAAACATTATGGTTTAATCTTGAATGCAGGGAGTTGAGGAAATGCAACATAAAGGGACGGCTTCCAAAATATATTGGAGACATGACGGACCTCCAAACATTGTACGTCATCAAGATACATTGAGAAAAGACAAGAATTAAGTTAAATGGATATTTATAAGCTGAACTAATTAGTATCTTGATTATGTAGGGACCTCAGTTTTAATCTCTTGAGCGGCAAGATCCCTTCATCATTAGCCAACCTGAAGTTAATAGATTATATGTAAGAACTTCACTGTAAGCAATAAAGTATCAGCTTAAAATCTTGTTTTTTTCTTTTCTCGATTTGTACATATAATTTTGAAATTTTCTCTCTCAGTTATTTGACAGGAAATCAGTTTACCGGAGGGGTTCCAAACGACTTTATCGAAAGAAACAAGAATATGTATGATTTACACAATGTCTTGCTGACTTTTCATTGCATGTGCCAACTATATACGACTAAAAAATAAATATTTTTGTTACTTTTTGATGTGGCGGCAGAGATTTATCTTATAATAATCTCACCATACAAAGTTCAATTCCTAGTGGTGATTGTGACCAGAGTAATAGCGTGTAAGTTTTCGCACAAAAGAAAAAAAAAAACTTTTATAATCATATAACACTTTTGCTCTCACGTTCACAAAAATGATAATCTCGTGCTTCTTTTTCTAGGAATTTGGTGGAGAGCTTCTTCGCCTGGAACGAATCGTAAGAAACTATTGTTCGAATTTTTTTTTTTTTTTTTTTTATGTATTTCTAGTGGTTTCTTGAATGATATTTGTTTCAGCTATGTTCAATCAACCAATTGATGCTACTTTTTCTCTTCTTCTCTGAATTTGGTACTTTCAGGTATAAAAGTTTCCCTTGTTATTTCCAAAACTTTCCTTGCCTTTTGCCTCCAAGAAAGTGTAAGTTACAACTTACAACACAAGACAAACCTTACGTCCATGTGGCAAAGATCCTCCATCTTGATTAGATTTCATAATTCTTCTTGCAGATAAATATAAGCTGTACATAAACTGTGGGGGAGGCGAAGTAAGAGTTGATAAAGAAAAGACATATGAAGCTAATGTAGAAGGCCAAAGATCTTCTATGTTTGTCTATGGCTCTGACAAGCACTGGGCATTTAGCAGCACTGGACATTTCATGAACGAACTTAAGGAAGTGGATGATTACACCGTGTCCAACACGTCTACACTATCACTCGGTCCTTGGTCTCCCGATCTTATGCTTTACAAGACTGCTCGACTTTCTCCTCTCGTGTTGAACTACTACGGACTCTGTCTTGGGAATGGGGAGTACACTGTGTCTCTCCATTTCGCAGAGATCATATTTACCAACGGCAATACATTCTACAGTCTTGGTAAACGAGTCTTCGATGTCTATGTTCAGGTTAATCTCTACGGAATCGATTCTTTTGTGTGCACATTTAAATTTCATAGAAACTGAACTTGTAAACTTGTTTATCTGTCGCACAGGAGAAGATGATTAAGAACTTCAATATCAAAGAAGCTGCTGGTGGGTCGGGTAAGCCAATCATAAAGACTTTTGTGGTCAATGTAACAAATCACAATCTTAAAATCAGCTTGAGGTGGGCTGGAAAAGGGACAACTTCACTTCCAATTAGAGGAGTTTATGGCCCTATGATCTCAGCTATATCAGTGGAGCCCAGTGAGTGTTCTTACTTTTTTTTAGAAAAAAAGAAAAAAGAATCTTTGCTCATAGATAGACGCTGATGCACTTTGCTTGTGGCAGATTTTAAACCTCCGGTGCATCATGACAAGAAGAAGATCCCACTGATAGTAGGAATAACAGTTGCAGCAGTAGTAATTGTTGTTTTTGCTATCATAGTGATTTTCTTGTGGAGAAAGAGGTGTGACAAGAAGGCCATGAACAGAGGTATAGTAGACTTTAGCTTGTTACTTTGTTTACATATTCACGCATTTCGATATTTTTGTGTCTATACTAACGCTTTTACTAAAACACCTTTTCACCAAATAGAGCTACAAGGTTTAGAGCTGCAAACAGGAACCTTCACTCTTCGTCATATAAAGGCAGCCACGAACAACTTTGATGCATCAAATAAGCTTGGTGAAGGTGGATTTGGCTCTGTTTACAAGGTTCTGTTTATCTACTCTGTGAAACTTAAGGATGCATACATTTTGATAGATATTGAAGTGGCCCTCTCTCTCTCGGTGCAGGGTGTGTTATCAAAGGGAAAAATGATTGCAGTTAAAATATTGTCTGCAAAGTCAGAACAAGGAAGCCGAGAGTTTCTGAATGAACTAGGGATGATCTCCTCTTTACAACATCCAAATCTTGTGAAACTTTATGGATGTTGCGTTGAAAAGAAGCAACTGATGTTGGTATATGAGTATTTGGAGAACAACTGCCTTTCTCGCGCACTATTTGGTATGTTTCTTCAACTATTGGATTGCCTAAGACTAGAAACCATTTATGCTAAAAATTATGTGTGATTTTAAAATTTGCAGGAAAGGATGAGAGTTCGAGGATAAAACTAGAATGGCCAACAAGGAAGAAGATTTGCTTGGGGATAGCTAGAGGGCTATCATTTCTACATGAGGAATCTGTGATAAAGATTGTGCACAGGGATATAAAACCCAGCAATGTGTTGCTTGATGAGGATCTCAATCCCAAAATCTCTGACTTTGGTTTGGCAAAGCTGAATGATGATGACAAGACACATATCAGCACTCGTGTTGCTGGAACATTGTAAGGTCCTTTTGCTCATGAATTACAAGTAAAGAATATCACTCTTCTTATACTCTTCTTATACTCTTCATATATTGCAGCGGATATATGGCTCCTGAATACGCAATGCGTGGTTACTTGACTCAAAAAGCTGATGTTTATAGCTTTGGAATCGTCGCCCTTGAAGTCGTCAGTGGAAGGAGTATCTCAAACGTCATACCAAGCGATGAATTTGAGTGCCTTCTTGATCAGGTAATTTATTCCATCCTAAGAAAAATAAAACTGTGATTCAATGAACACTATATAGTATATACCAAGAAAAGGAAACTTGTAAATTTGGTTTCTCTCTTGTTTTGCATGTAGGCCTACGCTTTGCAAGAAATGGGGTGCTTATTAGACCTAGTTGATCCAGTGCTAGGTTCAGCTTTCTCTAAAGAGGAAGCCATGCTGATCTTGGATGTTGCCCTTATGTGCACTAACACGTCCCCTGGGTTAAGACCAAATATGTCGCAGGTGGTGAGTTTGATCGAGGAAAAGACCACAGTTCAAAACCTATTATCGGCGAACCCAAAGCTGAAGGATTTAAGGAAATACCATTGGCAGAGCGAAGCCTCCACAAGCGGACCCCGTACTGTTGACTATGTTGATGCTGAGGAGAACACAACAAATGATGAAATAGTAGAGGAACCAGAGTAGTCTCTACACCAACCAAGTAGCATTTGAGTTTGAGTGGTTTCTTCTCTAAACACGTTTATGCAAATGATCCCACACTCGGTTTCCAAAAACAACTATATAGCTTTTATTGATTGATTAAGCTATGAAGGTACTTTTATTGATTAAGTCCAAGGGAAAAGTCGATTTGTACGTGACTCTCGAGTTGTTATAGAACATGTATGATACATATAGCTACTATAAGTAAGTATTAAATTAAGATTTTATTATTTGACCAATCCTTAATAGAGTTGTTATCCCAAGAAAAATTGTCTTGGACAAGGAATTTGATTGCCAAGTTCTCTGATATGTCAATATATCCATAACTCTACCCGACCCCGAGGGAAAATAAAGAATATAAGTTGACATAAGGATGTGTACAGCTTTGGAGTCTAGTTGATGGTTATTCTAACTGGCAAACCAGCTCTCGTCTCCACTAACTCTGATTATTAATTATTAGCTATGTGAAAGATTTATACGAGAAAAAGCAATGAAGTATTTGATCCAATTAATGTTGATACTTGATAGAAAGAGATCACAAGGGCTAAAAATGAAGCTTGACTCGTGTATTTCACTTGCTCTGGAACTACTACATGGAGACTTGAAGGCTAAAATGATAGCTACTGTTTCACATCATTTTAGAGATACATCTGCTCTTTGGACTACAAAGACAAGTTTGTAAATCATTTCGTTTTGAAAAAATTCTCATGACTATATGATTTACCTTTTTAGTATTTGTACAAATGGCTTTATTACAACTAGGTCTCGACAAAATATCTGAAATCCGTATTCGGAATACAGAACCGAATCCGACTCAAACCGATAAGATACATGAACAGATCTTAGATTTCTACAGCTATAAATTCGGTGATCCGTATCCGTATGGGTGCCCAAAATATAATTATATACTAAAATATTAATTGTATTTAGATATAACTTAATTATCTAAAATTATAGTTATAAATTTAAATATATGAATTATTTTTATAATAAAATAACTAAAATATCCAAAATAAGTAAAATATATGAAAATTTTAGCTATATTTGTCAANATAAAATAACTAAAATATCCAAAATAAGTAAAATATCCAAAATAAGTAAAATATATGAAAATTTTAGCTATATTTGTCAAAATTTAATTGAATCTTTTCAAATTAATTAATTTTATTTTTTATTTTTATGAAATTTTGGATATCCGAACTCGAATGGAACCAAACCGAATCTGAACTGAAATTTTAAAATATCCAAACGGGCCTATATTCGAAAATCCGGAAAGCCCCAACTAACCCTGAATGAATACTCAGAACACCAAAAAAAGATAGATACCATTTATAAGATAGATCCCATTTATAAAATAGATCCATGAGAGATAACCCAAAAAAAAAAAAAAGCCTTAACTACACAAACTTCTTCCAATACAGACTTTAGTTACAAAACTCTGGAGCTATACAAAACCAACCTTGATAAACCTAGCTTTGTTTGTTCATTTTACAATTGAGGTTGCTCAGATATCTCAAGCATCTGCTTTCTAGGCTCGGCTGCGACTTCCTTTTGTAGTTCCGAGTTAGACATACGCTCCACTTCCAAAGCTCTCTCAAGCTTAACATTATAAACAAAACAAAACAAAAAAAAACGATTCAGTTGTCAGATGTGTTCACTACAAAAAGGATGTCTCTCAAATGTAAGAACACAAATTACATTTGCTGCCCGCATGCTCCATTCACTCAAAATTGCCCTCAGCCTTTCGTTTTCTTCAATATACTACACCACCACACACAAAACAGAACAAAGACCTCAAAGATTACTTAGAATCTTGAACAAAATCTAAAAGAGTTTTCTGCAAAAAGATAACCTGATTGTTGGCATTGCTGACACGTTGCACCTCTGCATCTCTCTCGGCTATCAAAGAACGAGCAAGCCTTAGCTGAGACTGAAGCTGATTCATCTGCAAGTGAGGGTGTGTTGAGAATTGAGTTCTTGATTTAATCCTGCAATAAAGAAAAGAAGAATCAGTGAGAAGCAACGGATGAAGATGATCAACAAAGAAGAAGCGAAGACGAAGACGAGACGCAAAGAAGAAACAAAAGGTCAACAATATGAAGGAAAAGTCAAAGAATAAAATGGGTCAGTAATGGGCCAACGGTTTGGAAATGGACAAGGCCCAAACATGATGAAGTAACTAAGTGTGTTTAACTAAGATAGAGTTTAAGTGTCTTTAACCAAGTTAGAGTTTAAGTGTCTAAGATCTAAGTTGTTATGTGTAAAAGTAGGTAAGAGTTGTTAGTTGTCAAGAGAATCAAGTAAGTTGCTTGTAAGCAACATGTGTAATAGTTAGGTGTAAGGAGTAGTATAGCTTGTGTAAGTGTCTAGGTCCTAGATCTAAAGCATGGATGCAAGTAGTATAAGTGTGTGTTGTGTTGTAAAAAAACATCTAATGTAAGTAATGTAGACAATTAAACTAAAATGTGTTTTTCTTGTTCTCTCTATACAAAAAACAAAATATAAAAAAGAGAAAGAGTAAAACACTAGAGAGGAGTGAGGAAACAAAGAGTGAGATCAAAGAGTGAAGCTTGTTCTAAAGAGATCAAGCAAGAAGTTCAACAGGGTGGTTTGTTCACAAGAACATCCACAGTTGTATAGAGTTTAGGAGAGTTTATGTTTCCTCACAAAATCAAATATTTTATTACCTCAGCTGAAAGTGTCCTCAGCTCCTGATCTCGAGCAGCTAAAAGATGTGCCAGATCAACCTATCGACCATTATAACGCATCTTTAGCTGCACTGATAAAGAATTTAGAGATGTTCTAAAGGAAGCCAGAGTCAATGCGTACCTGAGGTGTGCTTCCATCATCAGATTGTTCATATTTGCTTAGTTTCTTTTGCAAACTCAGAATCTTTGAAATACATAAAGAAAACAACAGAATATGATATTACAATGGCTTACAAAACAGCAAAGGCCAAAGAAAATTTAAGCAACGTTTACGACATTTATTATACCTCAAACCGTCCATAGAACTTGAAGGCTGAAGAGGAGAATATAACGAATTCTAGACATCTGGCCTGGAATTA
>OVBB01000461.1:0-23937 GCA_900406415.1 Isatis lusitanica
GCAAAGTGGAATCTTTCTTGTTCATCTGATGCATAACGTCTAACGAGCAATAAGACCTAAATAATTCAACCATGATTCAAATAATTAGACTATCATCATGGAGAAGATGATCCAGAGACAATATTTAAACGGCTATATAAATCAAGAAGAAAAAGGTGAAAACCTAGAAATAGAAATAAAGGGAGATTTTGAAGTTTCTAGATTGATATAAATATTTGTTTACCCACAGAGAAAGAGAAAAGTCGTATCTAAACGAACTCTGATTCGATACTAAGAAATAGTACTATCTTGGGTAAACCAAAGGACGCAGAGATCGTAACGATTGGCCGAAATTAGAAATCTTCCGACCAAGAAACAAAAAACAATTTGTGCCTGTCATCACTTTTGGCAAAAAGGCGTTGACTTGAGAGGAAATTTGGCGCAGAATTACCAAATCAGGAACACAACATCAATCACACGCCACAAGACAGATACACCCAAAAACAAAATCGAACAAGGAAAAGGGGAAATTTTGATAGGAAATTAAAGACCAAAAGAGAAGAGAGACTAGAGAGATGCAGATAGAGAGAAAACCTTTTTGAGTATTCGATGAAACGACAACGATGGACTAAGGACACAGATTAGTTTTGCATGTCTCCCTTGTCCTTACAGAACACAAGTAAACCGTTCTTTTCTCTTTGTCTGAAACTGAGTGTATCGTGTTGGAGTGGTGTGATCTTCTTCTGATTCTTCGTCTTCGTCGATTTCTCTCTCTCTCTCTCTCTCTTACCTTTTTTGGGAAACCAGCATCGCCATGAACACCACTACCACCTTCTCCGTCTGGTTCATTATTGTCTTAAGTGCTTTAATTATTCATTTAATAGCTTAATTTAATTGTTTACTTTACCCATAACACAGAATAAAGGCTCTCTCTGGCTCTCTGCCTATCCCACTTTGTAGAATCATTTACCCCCAAAATAAGAAATTATAATACTTCAAAAAAAAAGAAAAAAAGATTGATCATTTTATTATTTGAAATCGGCCAACTATTTCTGATTCCTAAATTCCCTACAAAATGACAATTTAAAATTAGGAAAATAATAATGTAATTCTCAAAAGGTAAACTACAATTCATTTTTTTTGTTGGTTCGAAATTAACGATTCCTATCTCAACAACAGATTAGTTTAGCAATTTACCTTTTCTGTTTTATCACTTTAGCAATAATGTATTATGTAAGGTCTTATATTAACTAACTTTTCCCCCATCTTATATATTTCGAATATAACTAAGCTTCTTGGCTTGTATGCTGTCTTCCTAATTAATCCAATCTAATCTAATCTAATCTAATAGACTAATAGTGAAGCCAAAAAGTATTAGCTATCTTGGCCACGTTAGCTAAGTGACTATATATTAATTTGTTATTTAGCTTTTTGTCCAAAGTGTGTTGTCGTTTCCTGACTATGAAAACTTTTAAATTTGTGAACCGTCTTTTTTTTTTTTTTTTTTCCAACTGAAGGGATATATTAATAAGAGGAAGCGTTTGAAGAACAGCACAGATACAAAAGGAGAAGAAAAAGTCAAATCATGACAGAGGAAGGCAAAGAACTACTAGAGGCAGAGGACATCTCAGAGATAAAAAGAGAGTTAAGCCAAGAAGGGTGGGCAGAGGCCACATACGAATGTACTCTTCCTTGAGTAACCACACTTTTAGCAATAAGATGTGCTCCTTTGTTCGCAGAATTTGCTTCAAAAATGAGCTTCCAGTCTTCAAAAGATCTACTTGCAGCTAGGATGAAACCAACTTTAGAGGAGAAAGAAGGCCAGGCAGGGGGTCTATTGATAGCTGCCGGAAGAGAAGAGTCATTAATTGCAAAAATAACTTTTGAAATATGGTGACTAGCCATACTTTCCATAGCCCAAAGGAGACTTGTAAAGCAGACATCAGTCAAAGAATAGAAGTTTGTCACCGATCGTCTACTGTGGAGAAGAACACGACCCGATGCATCACGAAGAACCCAAGCCAAACCACCCAATAAAGAGTTTTTGGACCACACAGCTCCAACATTACACTTAGTCCAACCTAAGGGGGGAGGACTCCAAGAACGCCTATTCAAAGCAACAGAAGAAGGAGCAGAAACAGGAACAAGGCTAACACTGGTAGACTCTTGAGCAAGGAACCAAAGATTAGCCTCTTCCTTAAGCTTAGAGACACAAGCTAAAGAATCAAAAGATTGCCCCTTAAAAATGAGAGAATTTCTGTTTTTCCAGAGATACCAAATCACCCAAGGAAAAAATCTGGTAGACTCCGAAGAAGCAGAACCTCTATTCCGACTTACTCTTAGAAGATAACTAATATTAGCATAATGGGAGAAACTATCAAAACCATTTCTTGGATGAGGGAAGTTAGAAAGAGCCCAGACCTGGCGAGCATAAGAGCAAGAGAATAGAACATGGTTGATAGTTTCTCCAGGATCACCACACGCGTTACAAAAGCCTTCCGTTCTGATCCCTCTATGAGCGAGACAGTCATCAACAGCAATAGCATTAGAAAGAGCTTTCCAGATGAAGACTTTAATTTTTGGAGGAGCTTTAATCTTCCAAATTTGAGCTTTCAAGATGTTTAAAGAAGGCTGAGAATTTGCTTCTTGATGGACTGTAGAGTTCAAGGCATTGAAAGCGAGAGTATAACCTGATTTGACAGTGTAAGCGCCTTGTCGATCAAATCTCCAGATGAAAGAATCCGGCTTTGTAATATTAGGTTGATTCCGAAGAAGGAAGAGGGCATCATCACGAACAAAGGTTTCTTCTATAAGGTGACGATTCCACCTACCCGAAGAGGTATCAATTAAATCCGAAGCACGAAGACTAGCATTGAAGAAGTACTGTTTTCGGTAAGGAGCTCTTAAGAAACCTTCTGGATCTTCAATCCAAGGCTCAGCCCAAACGAAAATAGAATCTCCATTACCAACAGATCTTTTTAGACCTTTCCTTAGAAGATCTCGACCAAAAATGGTACTTTTCCAGCCAAAAGAAGGACGATAGCCTACAGCAGCATCTAAAAAATTTCCTTCAGGATAATAACGGCTTCTTATTACTCTAGACATAAGGCAAGATGGATTTTGCAAAAGTCTCCATGCTTGTTTGGCAAGAAGAGCTTGATTGAAGCATTCGAAGTTTTTAAAACCCATGCCGCCTTGTGCTTTAGGAAGACAAAGCTTTTCCCAGCTTAACCAGTGGATTTTCCTCTTGTGTTCCACATGGCTCCACCAAAAGTTCCCTAAAGCACTTTCAATATTACTGCAGACTGATTTTGGGAGCCTGAAACACGACATTGCATATACAGGGAGTGCTGAGATAACCGTCTTCATTAGGATTTCTTTACCTCCTTGAGACAAAAAACGAGCATACCAACCAGATAAACGTCCTTGAATCGCATCTTTAATATATTGAAACAGCTTTACTTTGGAACCAGAGAGACTCTCAGGAAGGCCGAGATACTTGTCGGAACCACCTTCAGCTTGAATACCTAGTGTTGACTTAATAGCTAGTTTCTGATCAGAGGCCACACGATTACCAAAAGTAATTGAAGATTTAGCAAGATTGATGGCTTGACCTGTAACTTTACTGTAAGCTGAGAGAAGATGATTCAGAGAAGCAGCTTGAGCCATTGAAGCTTTACAAAGAAAGAGACTATCGTCTGCAAAAAGTAAATGAGTGACTTCCGGGCCATCAGGTGAGAATTGGATACCAGAAATGTGACCTTGAGACTGAGCTTTGTTTAGAAGATGTGTGAGACCTTCCGCACAAAGAACAAAAAGAAAGGGCGAAATGGGGTCGCCCTGTCTGATTCCACGCTGAGGAGTGATTAGTCCGTGAGGTTGGTTATTAACAAGAACAGTATAGGAAACAGAGGTTACGCAAAACATGATCCAGTTCACCCATTTGATATGGAAACCCATCGCTATCAACAGACATCTTAAGTATCCCCATTCAACCTTGTCGAAAGCCTTCGACATGTCAGTTTTGACCGCCATATGCTCAAAAGAGATTCTATCATGAGAGTGCAAGGCATGGATAAGCTCATGAGCGATTAAAATGTTATCCGAGATGAGTCTGTCTTCTATGAAGGCCGATTGGTTTGGGGAGACAATAGAAGACATAATTGGTTGAAGCCTTTTAACAAGAACCTTGGATATAATTTTATAAATCACGGAGCAAAGGCTAATAGGACGCAATTGTGTCATCAAGGTTGAATTAGGAACCTTAGGAAGTAAACAAAGATGGGTATAGTTCCATTCTTCCGGAAAAGAGCCCGAGTGAAAGAAAGCTTGAATTTCTGGTACGACTTGAGATTCAAGAAGAGGCCAGAACTTTTGAAAAAATAGTCCAGTGAAACCATCTGGCCCGGGGGCACTTGAGGCTTTAATTGAAAAAACCGCTTCTCTAATTTCTATAGCAGTTACTGGACGGATCAAGCTTTCATTCATAATGTCAGTAACGGTAGGAGGGAAGCCAGCAAACCATTCATCGAAATTAGCTGGGTTGGAAGAAGTAAATAATTTCGTGAAGTAATCAGAGGCTACATCTCCTTTTGCTGCTTCTGAATAATGTTCCACACCAGAGTCATCAATCAACAGCTCAAGGTAGTTCTTAGCTCTTCTATCTTGCACTGAATTATGGAAAAACTTTGAGTTTTTGTCGCCATATAGTAGCCACTTATCCTTACTTTTCTGCCACCAAAATATTTCCTCATCTTTATAGGCTTTTAGAAGTTCTTTTTTTAGGAAAAATTGATGCTGAAAGGAAGGATAGCTAGCAGATTGATCAATTTCCAGAGCATCTTCGAGTTTCTGAATCCTGTCTTTTGCATTAAGATTTGTCTGGCGTTTCCAAGAGCTAAGAGATTTTCTAACATTACGCAGACGGTCAGAAATTGAAATACCAAAACAATTTGTGAACCGTCTTTTAAATTGCATTTAGGTTTTTGCTTAATTCTTTAGCCGCCCCCTCTTCACATTCATCTCCCACGCGCTCCTTCGCTCGTAAAATTCACACGCTCTTTGGAATAAACAAAAACAGTTTCATCTTCAGAATCAAAATTCAGTGTTAATCTACAAGTTACAGACTTGCTTTTTTCTAACAGAAGTTATAGACTTATTACAATCATTTTTATTGAGGATAGTAGTTTAAGGAAAGTATAAGCATGTAAAATGAGGTAGGAATAAGGACTTTAATTATACTAAAACTTAGGTTGGGTTCTTAATCAAGTACCTAATCTTTTCTGCAAAGAAAGAGAGCTTTAGTGCAAGTCAAGCATAGTCATGCCTCCTTTATCCTTGGAAGTGGAACAACCAAAACATAATCATTGCTACTTCATCCTCCTTCACATTTGTTTGGGCTTCGCCATCTTTTTACGTATGTCAAGTGTGTATGAACCATAGAGGAAACCAATCATGCAATTTTTAAACAACGTTTGTTAGTAGAAAAAAATCGTAACTGCGTATAAAAAATACTAGTTTATTTGGCAACGAAGTGATCGACTGATGGAGTACATTTGATATCTCAAAATGGTTTTTTGTTTTCCCCAAAAAAGAGAAGAAGATGAATATATATGTACCATTAATTAACTCTCGAACGTTTATATGAATGTGATCATATGGCAAAAGTCTCTTAAACTTAGTTGATTATCCACATCTTTTACCTCGCTAAAACCTCAAATTTAAGGCATGAAAAATTGTATTGAAAATCTCACGAGAATCAATCATGCACCATTGTTACTTCTTCGACAGAATTAGGTCAAAACCGTCTAAACCTAACCTGAAGTGCCAATTGCCAAGCGATCCAGGCTCAAGCTGTCTCTCGCAATCAAGCGGACTCCACAGGAGCTTATCTCGACCGGTGGAAAATCCAACTCAAACTCCTCCGGAACTTGAAGATGGGATTCGAACTGCAACTCGTCGTTCTCTTCGTTGTTGATGCTGCTTGGGACTTGGATGATGATCAGGTGATGCGTTCTAACAGCTCTCTCGTCCGATGAACTATATAGATTTGGTTTGAGGTTAATCCGAAAGACCCTGCCTGCTTCGCAGCTCCAGTTATGAGAGAACGCTGGGAACTGGAGATGGAAGTTTCTTTCGCAAGCAACCGCGATACATGCAACGAATCCCACAAGCTTTGGGGCAGCCCAAATTGGAGGTAAGCCGATCCTCGTAGATGTCCCGTGGGATTGGATATCAAAACCGCAGGGCATTTCGGCTATCGGTAAGCAAGCAAATCGTGCTGTAGTGACCTACGAAATATGTAAGTAATCAAAACCTTAGCATAGAATAGGAGCAGATCTTGATGTTCATGCATGGTAGCAGATAATTAACTTACCTCTTGATTTTTTCCCTCGTTTATGAATTGAGAAAGCAGATCTTGTTCTTGATCCAGACTCAAGCAATGGCTAAGATCAAGGTGTTTGATAGAATGGTTTGGAGACAGGGAGACATGCTTCAGAGATTCGCAGCCGTGTGCGTAGAGGTACCTGAGGCTCTGTGGAGGCTCTTCCAGTGATATGAGGTTAATGCATTTGTTGAGGCAGAGAGTTGTGATAAAGGAAAACTCTCTGATGCTCGTTGGGATTGTCTCAAACTCGAGGCTGCTGAGGTCTAAATATCTTAAATTGGTGAAATGACTTAGCTCCTCCGACAATGATCGGAGACGGTTGCAGTTCTGAAGGCGAAGCTCAAGCAACTGGTTTCTGCCTAGAGATATTTCTTCACGAATGAATCCCATCAATGATCGGAGCTCCACACAGCCAGAAAGTGTGAGTCTCTCCACACGAGCAAGTTGTGGCAGTTCCTGGAGTTTGCGGCAGTTTTCAAGGCTGAGATGCTTCAACTCGGGCAGTTTCCCCATGGTTGTGGGCAGATACACGAAATCGTTCCCGCCAAGGTCCAGTGTCTCTAGGAACTGCAAGTGACTTATGTCTTCTGGGATTTCTTCGATGTTTAAGTTTATTAGCTTAAGCTCGGACAAAAAGTGAAACTTTTCAAAGCTGTCACAACGGAAAGGCGCACGAGATACTCTGTAATCAAACTGCTTGATCTCAAGTGATTTTAAACTGTCAGAATCTGACATAAGCCGAGGCGTTACTGTTTTCTGTTCCATTGTCATCGATTGATCAGGGATGTGTTGCTTGGAACCAAAGGAGAGGTGATCTGCCTTGCCACAAAGGTCAAATAACTCTACATCTAGTTGGCCCTCGATGGATAGATCCGTAAGAAAATCCAACCGCACTACTTCGTTCGCAAACCTTAACATAGTTCGCCAGCTGCCTCTCTGTCTACGCTTAAGAAAGTCAACATTGAACCTGACAACCCTAAGGGTATCGCAGTTGATTGCATTGAGTTTTGTGAGATTATGTGATCTACTTATCGACTCTGGGATATTCTGTAGCCTCATGCAGCCTTCTATTATCAACTCCTCAAAATTCACGGCAGTTGAAAGATCTGGAAGCTCTCTCAGATTCTTCGAGCCCGTCACATCTAGTCTCCGTAGCTTCCGGAAGTTTTGAACCTATATTAACAACATCGTAAAACATTATTACTCATTGGTATACAAAGAGCGAATCTAAGATATGGTTTTAAAGATAGCTTACTACAGCTTCATCCCACAGACTCTCGAGGTTGCTGTATCTTAGATTGAGTTCCACAAGGTGGTGGTGCCGGAAGCTATACGGTAGCGTTTTCAACGGATAGGCATCCCAATGTAGCAGCTTAAGTATAGCAGGAAAATGAAGACAATGTGGCCTAACCTGCACCTTGGACTCTACAGCACCCAAGTGCTGGAAGAACTTGAGAAAATTTAGATAATGCATGCCAATAAATACTCCATCACTCATAAATAACGTGTCGACCATATCACACATGTGCAGTGTCACACCTTCAATTTCATCCGTACCCTGTTGATAGAAACGCCAAAGCCACTGAGCATGTCCAGATCAGTTCCACGTACAACAACAAATCAAAGGTATTTGGAATAACTTACTATATTATTATCGAGTACATAATAAATATCGTTAGGGTCCCATAGAAACCTTTGTCTGGAAGGCTTATCATTGGAATCTTGGCGCACAATTGCCTTTCCTGTTTGTGCGACCAAGAAATGCATGTTTACACATCCATCCGGTGATATGCTGATGAGAGACTTTTCGTTTAAATGATTCATCCTAGGACGACCATCATCAAGAAGGGAAGTGACATGGTTGAAGGGGTATCCGTTAAGGAGACAGCAACATGAAGGAAAGCTGTCTTGTCAAGATCATCTAAATCATCGTAGCTATTTCTTAGAATCTCTTTGACATGTTTGTGAGGCCTTGTTTCAAGTAAACCTAGTTTATCTTCCCACTTCTCTATGGTTGTGCTTTCACTGAGATACGTGGCATAAGCCACCAGGGCAGAGGGAAGGCCGTGAGCTAACCGAGACGCTTTAATGAAGAGTTTCTCAAAGCCATCAGAAGGAGGCGGTCTTCCTCCATAAGCGTACTTCTTAAAGACCTGGAGGGCATCGTTATTGTCCAAGCATTTAACCTCATATATACTGTCTACACTACAGGAAGTGAGCAGACCCATGTCTCGTGTAGTTATGATAATTCGGCTCCCTAAACCAAACCAGGTAGTCTCTTTTGCCAGTGCATGTATCTGCTCCGCTTTATCTACACCATCAAGCACAAGAAATACTTTTTGGTTCCCGAGTCTTGCCTTTATCTCATGGGATCCTGCTTCAACTCTTAGGAGACCATTTTTCTCACCACTGGGGATGTTGGAGAGAAAATTTTCCTCCATGTAGGAGGGACTCTTGTGCTTATAAATATTCTTAATGTCTTCTATGAAGTAATGGGCTGGAAATTGGCCTGAAAAACGATCATAGAGACACTTGGCAATGGTTGTTTTGCCTATGCCTCCCATACCCCATATTCCTATCATGAGAACCTCATTTTCAGACCCCATGTTCAAAAGGAGATTCAGGTGCACCATGTGTGCTTCTATCCCAACTAAATTGTCTTGATTGATCAGTTTTGCAGGCTTCATCTTTTGCAGTCGGCTTGAGATATTTTTAACTATATCGGCTATCATTGTTGCTTCATCCTTGCTGACACATGGAAACAAGCCCAAAGAAGAAAGAATGATGTATGTACATCAAATATATCGTTGATCAACTCATTTAAGCATGGTTTCTCATCTTCATGATTAACTCATTTGACTTCTTAGATCGACATTATCCATTATACAATTTAATAAAAAGACGAACATGGGATGATATATCAGATGTTATTCTTGATCCTCAAAAGATGTAGATATAGTCATACTGTTACATGTTTTAGATTGGTTAAGTGTTACTTGATAGTTCTCATTCAGGAAGACCATTAGCCAAAATAGAAAACTAATTCCCATATGTGATGAACTGCTATATATATATATATATGCTAAGACTATCTTAACTTCCAGGCAAAACAAGTTAATTCCTCTAAAGCAGTTTCAGCAAAACACAAATCCTTCCAAGATTCAATATTAAGGGGTGGTGTTACAAAGTAAAGTTTACCATGTCCTGGAATGCTTGCCTAACAGATTGCCAACTTGAGTAAGAGCTCCTTTCCATTCGGGAATCTTCCTCTGATCATTGTACCGTTGTAACGCAGCCTCGAAAGTTCCTTTCTGGTGTCTCACGTCGGAAGGCTCTACTTTGTAGAAGATGGGAACGACTTGGATCTGCTCCTCATTGCAAAGCTCCATTATCTGTCGGAGTTCCTCCAAACACCAACTTGAAGTAGCGTAGTTTTCAGAGAGCACAACCACAGCGAACAACGAAGTTCTTATAGCCTTGACAAGATGGTCGTTGATGATGTCGCCATCCGCGAGATCCCTATCGTCTTTAAAGGTACGAATTCCTGCGTCAACAAGTGCCTTGTGCAAATGGCTGACGATGTTGTGGCGGGTATCTGTCCCTCGAAAGCTGAGGAAGACATCGTAGTCTTTTTGAGAAGTTGAAGAGGAAGCCATTGACGATGATGTTGAAGAAAGAGACGAAGATAGCTCTCTCTTTGAACATGTTCATTTTCTTATACTTTCAAGTTTCAACTACTCTCTCGGGTAAAAGTTCCTTGCATTTTGTATACGTAAATTTCCCGCTTGACTACTTCTGTATTGTTTTTTTATTGGTGGTGGACGAAGTTCGTCCAAATTAATATATAATTTAACTAATAGCACTCTATTTTCACTCGAAGATGAATTTGTTAATGAACATTCACAAAAGTTAAGAATCTCAATATATTAAAAAGGTCCTATTCAATCTTCTAAACTGCCTTGCACGTTCAAGTAATTGCATTTTTTATTATTCTTTTTACGTCAACGTACTTATTTTTTAATACAAAGCTGGGTTAGGTGGTAGGATCGAATAAGTTTATCTGTGTTATACTTAATTATACCATTCAAGAAACCATATTGCAGTAAATACCTATATTGCCTTTAACAAAAAAAAAAAAAAAGACCATTTTGCAGCTCCCAATCTCTTTTGCANAAAAAAGACCATTTTGCAGCTCCCAATCTCTTTTGCAACAAACAATCTAAATCACTTTGCTCAAATGAGTTCCTCTTCTTCATCTTCTACCCCGCAGTTTGATGTCTTCCTGAGCTGCGCAGAAGACACCAGGAAAGGTTTGGTCTCACATCTTTATCATTCGTTGATTGGAAGAGGCATTACGACTTATAGAAGTGATGACAAGAGAGCCTGGTCCCTTGATTCTGAGTTTTCTGACCAATGGAAGTATACCATAGAGTCAAAAGTTGCCGTTGTTGTTGTCTCTCAGAGCTATCCAGCCTCTGTTTGGTGCCTGAACGAGCTCCAAATGATACTAAACTTTCTCGACAAAGGCCGCCTCTTAGTTCTGCCCATCTTTTACGGAGTCGAGCCTTCCCATGTAAAAAACCAGACTGGAGAAGTCGCAGGACCCTTCAGAATGCTTGGTGAAAAATATCCTGAGAAGGTTCAAGCATGGAGGATGGCTCTTATCGATCTCACCAACATATTCCCCCAGGATTTACATAATTTGTACATCACCCTCGACTTGTACTTTGATATATCCATGTGTTCTTTCACTCGGTTTCATGGTTCTTATAGTTTAATCCACCACAGGAGCGGTGAAGCGGAGCTGGTCGAAACAATCACAAAGAAAGTCCAAGTCCTGCTTAGTTACTCTGATAAGTCGAGCAATCAGAGAGGGACTTATCCGTTAACAACCAGTGTCAGTGGACTGGTCGGGTTGGACCGTCAAATGCTTGCACTGTACGAACTGTTAGATTTAGAATCTAAGGAGGAAGTTCGCTTGATCGGCATTTGGGGTCCAGGAGGCGTTGGCAAGACGACGCTAGCGAGATTCGCCTATGAAGATCTGTCTAACAATTTCCACGCCCATGTGTTTGTAGACAAGGCCGAAAACATTTATCAGCAAGACCCTCATGAGTCACGTTCACAAGAAACATTCACATCAGGAAATATTCACAGGAGGGGACAAAATGTAAGCACTGGTGTGATCAAATCAAGGGTTGGACACAGAAAAGGTCTCCTTGTGATTGATTGTGTAGATAGCATGGAGCAGTTAAAGGACATAGCAGACATTGTTGGTTGGTGTGGTTCAGGAAGTAGAGTCATCCTTATCACACAGGACAAGGATTTGCTAGATGAATTTGGTGTGGAGCATGTCTACGAAGTCAACTCTCTGAGATACGATGAAGCTCTTCAACTCTTTTCTCAATCTGCATTCAAAACTAAAAACCCTCCTACTAGTTTTGAATCACTTTCTCTTCGTGCTGTCCAGATCGCAAGTTTCCTTCCCCTGACTCTTAAGGTCCTCGGTTGTTCTTTACGAGGCAAGGATGAAGAGGGGTGGGAGAAGGAACTGCGAAGACTCGAAGGAGATCAAGAGAAAACTATTATGGAAATAATGACGAAAAGCTACGCAAGAGAAAACAAGGAAGACCAGATCCTTTCATTTATCTTGCTTTAGACAACAGTGATGAGTACTATAATAAGACCAAAGTCACCTGAAAGTGTGATGGTATTGCAAAATGTGAACAAGGAGTTTTCATAATATATGATATAACATTTTCGTACAATAACTATTCCGGGTTTGTCTGAACTTTTTTCGTATATCCACTATACCTCCATCATCTCTAGCATAAGCTAATGAATCTCACGTTTATGGATTCATGGTAGTTTTCGTAAATTTGAGATTTAAAAGGATCCAGTCGTTTGTAAAAGGTCCTGTGGAACGAAAATCAAAGTTAGTGTACTAAGTAAATCAGAGAAATTGTTGTTCTTAGGAAAGAGGAAAAATCAAAGACAAGTCGCATGCTCTGTTTTTTTGTGTGTAGTGTCCCAGCGGTGGTCAATTTTGGTTTATTAAACCGATTGTAAAAAGAAACCCAGAAATTGACTGAGTCGAGCCGGAGTTACATCGGTATGATTTGGTTTAATATAGCCCAACATAATTTGCCCACAAGTAAATTTGCTTCAGTCCTGGCTAATCAAGCGCATTCCACAAGCATTAATCTCGGCGGGTGGAAACTGAAACTCCTCTGGAAGTTGAAGATGGGATTCGAGTCGCAACTCTTCGATTCTTTCGGTGTTTATGCTACCTGGGACGTGGATGATAACCAGGTGATATGATGTAACCGCCTCTTCTTCTTCAATCTCCGATGCATGATAGAGATTTGGTTTGAGGTTAATCCGAATCACCTCATCGTCTTCGCTGTTCCAATCGTAGCTAAACGCTGGGAATTGTAGAAAGAAGGATCTCTCGCAAGAAATCATGATACAGGCAGCGAAACCCAGAAGCGTGGGCGTAATGCTAATTGTTGGCAGGCTGATGTTCGTAGATGTTCCCGAGGATCGATTATCAAAGTACGTGGGGACTCTATCTCCGGGTAAGCAAATAAATCGTTGTGATTGTGAAACCTACGAAGAAGCGGAATGGATTCATAACAATGGATAAAGAAGTGACCGAAATTAGCAGAGATCGATAACAGGAAGCTTACCTCTTGGCTATATCCGTCGGTTAGAAACCGGGTAATCAGTTGCTCATCTTGTTTCTGCAGACTGAAGCAATGGCTAAGATCGAGGTATTTGATTGAATGATTCGGGCAAAGGGCGACATTCTCCAGGGAATCGCATCCGTGTGCATAGAGATGCTCGAGGCTCAGCGGAAGCTCTTCCACTGATTTGAGTTTCTTACAGTTGTTGAGGCAGAGAGTGCTCAAAGATAACAGCTCTGTGATGCTTCCAGGCACCGTCACAAAGTCATTCCTGCTGAGGTCTAAGTATGTTAATGCGGTGAAACGGTCCAGTTGGTGTGACAATCTTTGAACATTGTTGCAGTTGTCTAGCTCAAGCTCTAGCAAACTCATGTATATGCCTACATCTCGAACTGCGTGAGAAGGTTCTTCCAGCAATGATTCGAGGTTGGAACAGCCGGAAAGCTTGAGCGTCTGCAACTCTGTCAGCTCTGGCAATGCCACGAGTTTGGTGCAGTTAAAAAGCCTGGCGTGTTTCAAATTGGAAAGTTTCTTCATTGATGTTGGTACACTCCTGAAATCATTTCCGCTGAGGTCCAGTTTCTCTAGTGACTGCAATAGGCCAATGTCGTCCGGGATTTTCTGGATGTTCAAGTTGATTAGATTCAGCTCTGTTAGGTAAGGGAAACCTGAGAAGCTGATGCAACTGAAGGGGGCACCATTCTCGACGCAGCTAAACCGTTTGATGCTAAGCGATTTAAAATCATAGAAGCTTGAGATTATCGGAGGTTGTTCCTTTGGTGTCAATATTAATTCATCAGGGATTTGTTGGTCAGAAATAAAAGAGAGATGCTCTGCGTTACCCTTGAGATGCCACAAGTCGATGTGTATTTTCCCCTCTATGGATAGGTTTGCAAGAGAAGTTAGTTTCTTTACTACTCTGGGAAGACTCAGTATGATTCGCCGGCGTCGCCTGACTGTCTTTTCTGATATATCCATTTGAAGATTCATTAAGCCGTCACAGTGGGATAAATCGAGTTTTCGTAGGCAGTATAAGCGACCAATGGACTCGGGAATTTGCTCCAGTCTCCTGCAGCCTTTCAGTATCAGCTCCTCGAGTAGCCTGGCCCTTGAGAGATCTGGAATCTCGGTCAAATTCTTAGAGCCAGTAGCATCTAATCTCCTCAACTGATGAAGCTCCTGAATTTGAGAAAAAACAATTAAAAACAAAAGACAAAACCCAGGGATATGATAGGTAGGTGACTTCGGTTAGAGTGATTAGGATAGGTTTAGGGTGTTTTAGTTTATGAATTATGGTTTCATATTTTCCTTTATATGGTAGAATGTTTTCTTTTTTACATCAGGTTTTTTATATTAAGTTGTATCAACATCTATATAAACAAACTTCCAAGAATTAGCCTTAATCTTCAACAGAGACCTGGGTTAAGAGGAAATTTTTAGCCTAAATATTTTATCTTGAAACCTTTTTCTAATTGCTGTATCAGACTCAACACCAATGTGCTACAATAGCTTACCAGGATTCCATCCCAGAGCCGCTCGAGATTGCTGTAACGCAGGTTGAGTTCAACGAGACAATCGGGATAGTAGTCAGAAGGCAGAGTTGTCATTGGATAAGCATCCCAGTGTAGTAACCTAAGTGAGTTGGGAAGCATATCTGTGCCTGGAAGGAACTTCAATTTGGACCCTATATCATTCAAATGCGTGAAGACCTTGAAGAATTTGAGATTGTTGATAGAGTTAAGCACATTTCCCTCGATAGACAACGTGTAAAGCATCTCACACATGTGTAGTGCTACACCTTCAGTCGTTGTTGTGCCCTGATGAGAGAATCAGAGTCAGCTGACATAAAAGACAATACAGTATGGCCAAAACCATGGAGATCAGAACAAGGAAGAACGTCGAATCAAAAAGTGTTTTAACACTTACTGTGTTTTTTTGTAGCACAAAGATGATTGGATCAATTTTCCACAAAATTCTTTGTCTCCAAGGCATGAAACCAGATTCTTGGCGCACAATTTTTCTTGCTGCTTGTTCTATCAAGACGTGCATGGTGATGCATCCATCATAAGGTGATATTTCTATGAGAGATTTCGCTTCTAAAGCTTTTGTCCTTATGACACCATCATCGATAAGGGCATTTACACGCTGGACAGAGTCTCCATTGAAGAGGCATGCAACGTGAAGGAACGCAGCCTGCTCTTCGTCGTCTAATTTGTCATAGCTAGTTTTCAAGATATTTATGATACTCTGATGAGGAACTGTTTCAAGAACGCCCAATGCCTCTTCCCACCCTTCTATCCACGTAATCTGGCGGAGATATGAGCCGAAAGCTTCGAGGGCTGAAGGAAGGCCTTGAGCAAGCCTAGAAGCACGAATTGAGAACTGCTGGTGGACATCAGAAGGAGCTTGCCCTCCTTCGAAAGCAGCCTGTTTAAAGACTTGGATCGCATCATCGTTTTCCAAGAAGCTAACATGGTAGAATAATCTCACTCCAAAGGAGTAGAGCAAGCCGTAGTCTCGTGAAGTTATGATGATACGGCTCCCTGGTCCAAACCAACTCGTCTCTTTTGCCAGGGCATGCAGCTGGTCTAGGTTGTCTACATCGTCGAGGACAAGGAGAATTTTATCCTTAAGCTTTGACTTGATACAACTGTATCCCTTCTCCACGCACCATAAGGTCTCTTGTTTTTTTCCTCTGATATTGGAAAGAAGCTTTTTCTGCAAATATGGGAGGCCATTGTTTGCGGAAATCCTAACGTTTTCTATGAAACAATAATGAGCAAATCTGCGTGAATATACTTCATAGAGACACTTGGCAATGGTGGTTTTGCCAATGCCTCCCATTCCCCAGATTCCTATCATACGAACCTCATCCTCAGATTCCATACTCAACAGAGGATCCAGCCGCTCCATGTGAACCTTCATCCCTACGATATCGCTGAAATCTAGTGCCTCCATGGAGAACAACTGTTTTGAAATTTTCCCAACGACATCGGCAACCATTGTGGCCTCGTCCTTACTAACGTGCATGAAAAAGACAAATATAAAAGAAAGTGTCACTTTAGACATCTTTATATACTTTCAGTTCACAACTACGTTCTTGAAGAGGGAATGGCTAACTAAAGGAATAGACCAATGAAAACGAAGGCAGCAGGCAAATTTAATGCTGCATTTATCATATTCATCATCGGAACATTTTTATTAGACTATGTCAGTAGTAGCTTAGGAAGGGTGAAAGGTGATATATGATTATGCACTAGAAGAGGAAAACTATGCAGGAAACAGGGAAGAACCAAGATGGAGAATCCCTATACATGAGCTAATGACAAGAGTACTTTCACGAAGCATGGATTACAGATGCTAAGATGGGAAATATTTGATATCCTTCATCCGCTTTGCTTGTTTTTGTCACGAGTAACAACTAAGCCTTACAGTTAGTTAGTTTGGTTTAGAGAATGGTTATTAGTGATTTACAGGGACAATGCAGCTGAAAAGTGAAAACTCACCATGTACTCAGGTCCTTGCCTGATATTCCTGCGACCTCCGTCAGAGCTTCTCTCCATTTCTGAATCTTTGCCGCCATTGTTCTTTTCTTGGGGGAAAACAGTAACGTAATTCTTGAAAATTCGTACCCTTCTAAGGCAAAGGTTCCTCTCTGGTTTCTTACGTCGGAGGGAGCAACGTTGTAGAAGATCGGAACGGCAGTAAGTTGCTTTTTCTTGTGAAGCTCCATTATCATTTGGAGCTCGTCTAGACACCAAGTCGAGGAAGCATAGTTCTTTGAAATAACCACGACTGCAAACTTCGAGTTATGTATTGCTTCCTTGATTTCTTCGGAAATGGAGTCACCAATCTCAAGTGTATTATCATCTTTGAAGATATCATGAATTCTCCTGGCAAGAAATGCTCTGTGCAAATGGCTGACGATGCCTTTGCGGGTATCTTCTCCTCGGAAGCTGAGGAACACATCGTACTGCCTCACAGCACGAGGTAACTCCATCGGTACTTTGTTTATCTGTGCAGAATAAATTCTTTGCTTGGACCTTAATAAGGAGATAGGCCGTTGATTTTTTTGAATTTTGATCGAGAAAAACTTCTCCAAGATAAATTGAAGTCAACGTGTTTAGTTAGGCATTGCCACGTTGTACATGGGCGCGCGACACGGCTTGAAACTGTAATTTGATTTCTTCAACTTTGTGACAGATTGGATTATATTTTCAAATAGTTAGTGGCAATAATATAACTCTTGGATTCTAATAATACGACTTGTCATTCTTTCTTTTTTTTTTGTTCTATTTAGATTTTGTACATAATATAACATTTTTAAACATAAACATTAATGGATTAATTTCGTTGCGACATGTAAATCTCGTAGCATTTCGTGTTAATAATTTTATTTAACACCGACAAACTAGTCCCAAGGAAGCCTGGATCCACTCTACAAAAGCATGGATCGACGACTACACAATCGTCAGAACCCATCCAGTGCCAAGGCTTACGCCACTTATATCCCACAAGAAAAAACAAACCGTAACTTACTCTTCTAATCGGTGATAAAGTAGCAATTTGTTTCCAAAGCCTTGGAGACACATGTGTAGGACTTAAGTGTTTTACACAAGTAGAGAGGAGACCATGGATAATCTCGACTAACGAATCAAGTTTGTTTCCAGAGAAAAAAAAGTTACAAAACGTGAAACGTATGAATAATGTTGATGAAGGCTATTTCAGATCCGAGTATACGCTAATGATGTATTTAGACAATTGCCATAAGCGGCAATCACAATCATTCATGCTAAGCTGCTATTGGATAGTCCAGGGAGCCAGGATCTTACTCCTGGCTTCTTATTTGACTCCTTTTTTTTTGTCAACACTTAAATTTCATAGCAAACTTCAAAAGAGTATCAAGCTCGTATTTGACTCATGACAAGTATTTTCTTATTCAATAAAGTGGCATCATATAGATCTAGATGATATATGCTTGCAATATCAATGGCGTGTATGGGGCGACTATTTTAGACTTTTTAGTTGATGTGATCACTTAGACACCCTCTCTTACAGTAGAATCACATTCTCATCTTAGAATCATTTCTCTTTATGACTTTTTTGCACAAGACAAACACCCTGAAAAACAACATAAAAATTAGATTTTATGCACAACAAGTTTTTCGTTGTTCAGAAGGAAAAAAATAATGCACGACAAGTTTTAAAATTCCAAAATAGCACAAATCATTATATGAATAACTTGTTACCTTAATGAACTACAAACTAAAGCATTGTGTGTTCCTCTATTATAAAAACGGGTTTTAATCATTTTGATATTGAATTTGTATTATTTTAATGGAACATATATATATATATATATATATATATTTTATATAGTTGTTATTTTTGGAACCAAAATTTATATTAGTGATATTGATGAGATTTGCCCTTTACACAACTTATTTTAGTTTTACAATAAAATCTTCAAAAACTATTACCACACCAATTCTCCGATTATATTAGTGTAGTATTTGTCTTGGAAAATGTTGGATTTATTTCGCAGTCTATCGTGCCAGCTAGACGACTAGTCTTTGAAATGATTGTAAACAAAATCCTTGGTGTAATAGAAACTTTTTTGTCAGTTTTTGTGTGTTATAGAACTTGTTGAAACTTTAAAATTCTTTTGCTCGTTTGACTATATGTAAATAAGATACATATAGATAATTTAAATAAATCAACTTGATTTCAAAATACTTGGGTCAATGAAAATGACATAACGTGCCAACTTAGCTAACTCTGTCATATCCCGTATATTCTTTAACTTTAAAAAGTGTCATGTCACGATCATTCTTATGTAATAACTTTATGTAAACTGAAACAACGAATGTTCGCAACGCAACAATTATTGGTGAAAATGGAATATAGACGACTTATTCTCTTTTTATAATAGAGATGTGCAGGTCACGTCATCCTCTTGTAGAGACGACTTCTTGCATCTGCTTCAAATATTATCCTTTCGAGGAACTTGAATCATTTCTTTGCAAAAAATTAGAAATAACGAAAGAAAAACTTACGAAGCTTCCATTGGCCTTTCTCCTAATCATGACACACGACGTATTCGTGAATTTCCGAGGGGATGAGATGCGCAAAACTTTTGTGAGCCATCTTCTTAGCTCGTTCAAGACCAAATGCATCACAAGTTTCGTAGCCTCGGAGCCTTTGGAGGCCCTGGATCATGAGGCTATGGAAAAGTCGCTAGTTGCGATCCCCGTGATATCACAGAGCTACTCGAATTTGGAACGGATTTTGAAGGTCCTGAGCCGGATGCTAGAGTGTGAGAAGAGAGGAACTTTGACAGTAATTCCCATCTTCTTCCAAGTAGATCCTTTGGACATCTTAAGTCACGCAGGAAAGTACGCGAACGTGCAGAATGAGACCTTGGAGATGGTGAGAAAATGGCTGTATGCTCAGGTGTCTCGTAAATCTAGCTTCCATTCCAGTGACTGGTACATTTGTTTGTTATTATTTTACTTGTTAATTTTTGTTTTTGTTTGGAAGTAGTTTTTGGGTTAATGAGCAAATGGCCAAATTAGTACTTTTTGATGTGAATGAGTTAATATTTAAACGGTAATATTATATTTGTTATTACTAGAATATTTCCTGGTCTCAAAACTTAGTTTATATTTAAACCCAAAAAACTTATTCTACATGATAGGGAGGACGACTCAGAGCTGGTGGATAGAGTTACTAGATTCGTTTCTGATATGCTGATATCTTCCGGGCCAAGCTATTATACCGGTTTGAGTCCGGTACGGAGGACTCTGAAGCTAGAGAATGAGTTCATATTACCTCCCAGGTTCACAAGTGATATTGGCACTAGGAAGAGGCTTATCTGGAGAACGTTGTCTCCACGCCTTCATTTTACACATTACTCATGGCCCAAAGACAGTTACTTGGGTTTGGACCGTCGCCTAAAAAAGTTGCGTGCTTTCGTACAGCGCGCAGAGTCTCATATAATTGGTATTTGTGGGATGGAAGGAGTTGGGAAGACAACTCTTGCAAGGGCCCTTTACGAGGAGATATCACCACGATTTCCGCACCGGTACTATACGAATTTCAGAGGAAAATTTTCTCACCGCCCACTCAGTTTACAAGAGATGCTTCCTAGTGAAGATTTTAAGGAAAATAGCTCCGATGAGGCCCTGAAAGAAATGATGGGCCACCGCAAGGTTCTGCTTGTTGCCGATGGTGTAGATGACATTAAGCAGCTAAACGGTATAATTAAAAATGCCAGTTGGTTTGGTCCAGGAAGTCGGGTCATTGTCATCACACACGACAGGTCTTTGCTTGCTCAATGTGGAGTGGAACACATCTACGAGGTTGAGTGTCCGAAATACGAGGAAGCTCTTGCTTTCTTCTCAGAGATTGCCTTCAAGCAGAGCAACCCTCTCCCCGGTTTTGAAGCTCTCTCCTTCCAGGCCGTCCATGTCGCAAATCGTCTTCCTCTAGCCCTCAAAGTGTTGGGATCGCTTTTACACGATAAGGAAAAAGATGAATGGGTAAGTACGTTGAATGGACTCGAAGCGTCACGTGATAACTACGCTTCAGAGGTTAATAGGTACATCGGAGCAGATGACTATGCACCCCGCCGTCCGATCAAAGTGGATCGACACATTGGAGTAGACGAAGCAAACTGTTTCCCGTTATATTGCTTGGCTATGGAATGACCATTGGTCTTGTTCATATGTTTCAGTTGGATTTGTTTGAAAAATAATGTTTTGCAACTTGTGGTTGAATAAGACGAACATGGAAATATGTTCGTCACTATACTCTTTTGTATATTTATCACTGGATTATGTGTGCTTGTGTGTATTTCTCGTATATGTTGTATGTGGTGGGTGGATTCAGCTAAGTCTCGTCAACATGCGTTGGACTCAGATGGCATAAGAACTCTCTCAACCTTGAAAACCTAACCAAAACCAAATCAAACCAAATGAAAAAGTGATCTGCCAGAGGATATTAACTACATGACATCACTTCATACGAGTGGGAATCAAGGTCCACAATGTGGTAGGAAAAAATCGATCGGGACGTTATAAAGCAGAAAAGTCAGGTAGGAAGAAAAATTTCTACCAAAGATTCATATGGTATGGGATGACTTTGAACAAATTTCTCGCTCATCCCGCTGTCTTCGAAACCACGTCAAAACCCAAACCCTAAGAAAAGAAAACTATAAAATACTACATCGTTATAAATTGTTAGAAAGAAAAGACCCAAAACCTAAGAAAAGACTAAGCCAGTTTCAAAACCAAGCCAGTTCAAAGAAGTTGAAAGGGGTTCTTCAAATTTATGAGAGAGAGAATTGAGAGGTCATCTTCTCCAGGTTGATCTTCTCTGTTCAGTCATCTTCCAGAATCAAGCGAACTCCACATGATTTTACCTTCGCGGGGAATTTCAGAACGGATTTGAAGCGGAAAGTGTCGATTTCTTCGCCTAGGGTTTTTGACGCCCGGAAGATGACCAGGTGATCTGATTTAACAGCTTCTTCTTCTTGTACTCTATGAAAACCACTCTCACGAGAATGAAAGAAATCTGGTTTAAGGTCCAATCGAAAGATCGTCAACTTCCCAACTCCAATTATACGAGAATGGCGATGATTGCATATGAAAGGGCCTCTCGCAAGCAATCATGACACACGCATCAAAAGCCAGGACTTTCGGTTTTGGCCAAATTTGAACTGTTATTGACTTGCCTGTCTCTGGATCACCAAAGTAAATGGGCACCTTGGTCGCAGGAAAGCAAGCGTGTGACTCCTATTTGCCAAGAAAGGGAAAGAGAATGATCACATTTAAGGTGTTTCTGCAGATTTGAGCAAATATACAAAAGCTTTAAAACATACCTCTTCGTTAAGAAACCGAGTAATCAGATGCTTGTCTTGGTTTAAACAGAAGCAATGGCTAAGATCAAGGTGTTTTATAGAATGTTTCAAAGGAAGAGAAACAGTTTCCAGGGATTCACAGCCATGTGCGTAGAGATACTTGAGGGACAAGGGAACTCCTTCTATCGATTTGAGTTTCTTGGAGGCTGAGAGTTCCAAAAGGGGAAAGTTCGTTGATGCTTGATGGAAATGTCTCAAAGGTATGGCTGCTTAGATCTAAATATGATAGCTTGACAAAATGTAAAAGCTGATCTGAAATCGATTGATTGTTCTTGCAGCCGTCCATCCAAAGCCCAATCCATTGGTATCTGCCCCAATCTGGTTCAGCATGAGATATTTTAAGCAATGATTGGAGGTTCATACAGCCAGAGAGTTTGACTGTCTCCAACTGAACTAATTCTGGCAATGCTTTAAGTCTTCTGCAGTTACAGAGGCTGATGCACTTCAACCTGGGAAGTTGATTCATGGCTTCTGGTAAAGTCTCGAAATCATTCCCGCTCCAGTCAAGTTTCTCTAGGGATTTTAAGGCGCATACGTCATCTGGGATCACTTCGATGTTTAGGTTGATTAGATTTAACTCTTTCAAGCAGGGGAACATGGAAAGGCTATAACAGAGGAAACATGCACCGTCACTCTTTTAGTTGAACCTGATGATCTCTATCCAATCAAATCCGTGGAACTCTGACTTGTGTCGATGTTTCTGCTGTACTTTCTGTCGTCGGTTCATGACCAAAGAACAGTGGAGGTTGCTGGTACATCATTGTCAATTCATCAGGTGCTTGTTTCTCAGTACTAAAACAGAGGTGGTCTACGTTTCCGGCAAGCCCCAACATCTGAATTTGTATGTTTCCCCCAATGGACAGATATGTAATGGACTTCATTTCCACTTCATTACTCGAGATATACAAAGCAATCCGCCAACGGCGACCAGTCAATTCCCTTACAGTGATGTGGTGACTATGAAGCTCATCACAGTATGAGACATCAAGCATTGTCAGGTTACGAGTGGACTCTGGAATCCTCTTTAGCCCCTTGCAGCCTTGAGTTATCAATTCTTCCAACTTCATGGCATTTGAAAGATCTGGAAGTAGTTCCAGATTCTTAGAACCTGTCAAGGGTAGTCTTATCAAGTGCAATAACCACTGGGTATAAATCAACAAGGAATAAGCAGATGGTTAGTTAAAATGCAAAAAATAGTCACTTCTGAGGACGACAGGACTTGGAGATGAAAGAGGACTCTTGCAAGTCGCAAGTAATCAAGAAATGAAAAGATGGCAATTTTTTCGTTGCAGACAAAATATGTCTGCATATGAGATAAGCCAGTTGTTTGGGAATAACATCGCCGCTGGTTTATATTGTCGAACCGCCGGAACTCAAAACTAAACCGGTTCTAATATATGAACCGAACTTAAAAATGTACAGTACATTACATCAAATACAAATTATACAATACAAATCAAGAAAGAAACCAATCCGGAAATTTTCAATATAAGTTGGGTTAATGAGTTAGACTCGGCAATGAACTCGGGGCTTGTGATAATTTTTCATCTGAAATACACAGAAAGATGAACTGAAGGCAGCGAATAAAGAACTAAGCAGAATCATCAGGAGACGGGGCAGACAAATCTAGTGAATCACTTGAATCTGGAGGCTGACTATCACTGAGAAATGCATCGTGAATTGATCGTTTATAGAGGAGAGCAAGCACGTCCTGATGAAACCCTATCAGAGTTGGCCGTCTCATGGCATAGAGGAATTAGCGAGGAACTTGCAGAAAAGTTGAAAACTTTGATTTGAGGGACCGAAAAATTTTTCCAGTCCGGCTAATATTCGTGGATGTCTCACTGGGTTCATGACCAGAGTCACTGGACACTCCAGTTTCAGGGAAGCAAGCACATCGCCGTGAATCCTACGGAAAAAGGAGTGTACACACATTCATAACAGATAATCAGACGGATCGGATA
>OVBB01000462.1:272-16487 GCA_900406415.1 Isatis lusitanica
CGAAGCCTCTCTCGCAGTATTGTTCTTGTATCAATATATTACCCGAATGGAAGGTGGAGAATGTCTTTTCCAACATATCATTCTCCGATACAGTCTCGCCGTATAGTTTCAGCTTTGAAACTATCTTGAACAAGGCTGAATTGTACTCATCCACAGACTTAAAGTCCATGAATCGCAAGTTCAGCCAGTCGAACTTGGCCTTAGGAAAAATGACCGTTCTTTGATGGTCATACCTGTTTTTCAATTCCTTCCATAGATCCAAAGGATCTTCATATCGTCAGATACTGATCCTTGAGACTTTCATTGAGGTGATGGCGTATGATTAAGATCGCCTTGTATCGATTTCGTTCATGCTTGTTATTTCCTTTAGTGATGCATTCTCCGAGCCCTTTTGATCTTAGTATGATCTTTGCATCTAGTGCCCATTGCAAGTAATTATCTCCTGAGAGATTTAGGGCTGCNTTTGACTTTTGTCATCTTAAAATATGCATCAACCTTCTCTTATGACTTTTTAATAAAAACCCGGACCTTAGGAATATGGCCGGTATTGTTTTATCCGATTTTAAGCTTCTCAATCAATCAAGCAATTTATGCAATCAAACAAATAAATAAGGTGGCCGATTTTAAATATTGGTTTGTGCAATTATAATTTTCTAATTTTTTTTAATTAAATTCTTACTTAAAAGTTAATCATAAACCATTAGGAAAAGGAAAAGCAAATAAAAGGATAATTACTTAAAGGGAAAATAAGAGAAGTTCTCGTCGGCGGCTGCTAGGTCAGAGAGCTTTCGTACTGATAACGTGTTGTGAATAAAATGTATTTTGTGTGTTTATTAATGAGACCAATTATATAGTGTTTACACAAGGACCAAATATGGAAATATACCATTAACCTATTCCATGTCTAATTAAGAAAAGATCTAATTATCCTTAGGACCGGTTATGTTAATAACCTCTACGTGGGCCGGTCTGTATTGAGTATATTAAACCAAACGGTTCTTAACAGTTAATCGAATCTAGGCCAATTGTTGTATAACTCTCTTTAATTTTGATTGAGGTCTCCACAAAATCTTGCGAGTATAGACTTTCATAAACCAAGAACTATAAAAGAGAACTAGATTTTGATCCGCTCTTCAAAAGCGCGAGAATATATTTTTGATAGAATTTTAATGTAATAGAAAACATTTATATTTTATATTTTTTATTTGCGCCAGTTTTAATTTTTTTCGATATTTTTTATTTTAGATAATATATTTATAGGTTTGAAAATGTTAGATATGTTAAATTTTTTATTTTTAATATAGATGTGTCATATAATTTATTATATTTTAACCCGTTAACGAACATTGTTTAGTTTGTTTTTGTTCTTTTACCAGTTTTACTATAGTCTAAATATTTTGAATATTTGATAGTTACCCTAATTATACTTTATTTCGTAAAAAGCATTAATAAACCCTTCAATCATATTATCAAATAATATAAATATTGAGTTGTTTATAATAATTAAATTTTACGAACAAGAGTTTTTCAAAATCGAAATATGCTAATTCGTCCTTTTAACTCGTCTAACAGTGGTGTAAATATTTTGTATGTTTGATAGAATGATCTAAAATAAACATCAATCACAACAAATATTTCATGATGCTTGGACTGTTGATCCAAAAATTTCTCTGTTTTTTACTAGCTTAGTGTAGACTGATTGCCTCTTTTCATTTTTTGACTAATACTTTCTCTTTCTACACTTATCCAAAGGTATTCATGATCCTCATTTATAATATTGCGCACTATCTCATCTTTGGTCGACAATTATTTTGTCTTTGGTTCCATATTTTTCCGTAATGATATGGTTAATCGAGATTTTTTTATCATTATCAATGATTCTATCCACATATCTGATTATATTATTACATATCAACAGCCTTTTCAGGAGATTCATCCCTTTCTCTTTGAAGGAATTGTGGCACATGAGTCATTTTGAAATTTTATTTTTGGAACCAAAGTAGTCTACATGTTTTTGACGTGCAATAGACTCATAAACAGTCCATTCACAGACATACATTCTTATTGGAGAATTTTCAGCTTAAATATGATATTTACTGATTTCAATAATGTGTAGCCATCAACTAAAAGAAAATCTGTAAATGGATTATCCTATGAACTTCAGGTTCATTTTCACTTGTATGATAATCCATTCCAAAAATCTCACCCATCAGCTGTTTACAAATTCTTCTGGCATTTGATCTGCAAATCATTCTAAATAGTGATCCTTTTAAACATTAAAATTCAGGTTCACATCCATTTGTTCAACGATCCAAACTACCTTAGTGACTTTTCACATAAAAATATGCAATGTTGCAATGAGCACATCTCTAGTTCATGGCTCAATATACTTCATGAATTTATCAAATTCATTTAAAGTGTGAACATAATCTTCCGGATCTTCCTCTCATTAACATTCCTTAATTCTCTCCCTCGAGATGATAACATTTCATGCTTATCCATTTCGCATTGAATTCCACTATAGGACCAATAACATATCCATTTTCCTATTTCAGATGATGTATTATGTATTATATCCTTCTATTGAATTCTTTATTTGGGATCTGCTTAAAGAAATTAAACCATCTAACGAATTCATTTAACCAAAAATGATGATTCATAAATCATGATGGTTTTTCTTTTCTCATACATTTTTTTTGTACTTCCAACTCGCGTTCATTTGTAGGGGAATGAAGATAAGCCAAAGATTTTTGTACACCATGTAATATCATTCGGTGTTTCTATACAATCTTCCTCCTAATGCGGGGAATTCACTTTCATCGAAGTGACAATTTTGTAAACATGCCATGAACATATATCCCCATTTGATGGTTCAAGAAATGTAATTAAACTTAATGAAATTTCGTTTAACATCAATTCCTTTTGCCTTAGTGATTCTTATTACATATCGACTTAATACTTTAGTGTACAACTGGTACCGCTACAATTTTTCTATATGCCGCATCAGTCTTTTCATTTTGTCCAACCAACATTATTTCCAAATTTTATTCGTCCAATAATTGAACATTCATATCAAAGAATGGAGCTGACATAGTTAGACGAATTTTATGGTTCATGATATCATAATTTATATTTAGCTAAACAGAAAATTATCATAAAACTCTGAATGCTTGGTTAATCCTCTCTCAGAGATTCAACCATTCATTTTTGGCTAGTTATTTCCGAAACTCTTCAAAAAAACTTTCTCATAATATATTTCATTTTATAAAACCATCATAAATCTGGTGGCATAAAATATTTTGGCTTCTTACCATTTTCTCATGCAATATTATTTTCAATTTATTGATGGTATTTAGAAATTTAAAAGCGTAATTAAAATGCAGAAATTTAAAAACAGAATTTAAAATAGAAAATTAAAGGAATAATTTCAATAAACCAAGCTTCTAGAAAAATATAAACTTTAAAAGGTATATATTAATATATGCACATATACATATAAAATATAAAAAGGCACTGTAACCGCATGATAATTGCTGAGCTACAAAGGTGCAGTGCAGTATTTTTGATTGTGCAAGAAATGTGGTTCAAGAATGCAGTATGGTTCAAGCGCGCTGCATGCGGGAGATATGACAGTGAATGGAAGACTTACTATATCATATTATATGTGAAGAAGACGAAAATAAAAAAACTGTATTATCATTCTGGTTCTCCTCTCTAATACAAAACACAATAGACAATTATACTACGTCTAAGTCGGTCGAGAATAGAATCATACACGTGTGTATCAAACATGTTTACAATAACTCATATACGTGTTCTAATAACATGTTTACAACAATTATTAAACTATAAAAGCTATGAAGTGATGAGATTTTCATTTTAACCACACTTATTTGCATGTTTTGAAATGGTATATGCGTATTTCATCTATGTGAGCCATAGAAATCTGTTCATAATTTTAACTCATTTTATCAAATAACCGAACTATAAATAAAACAGATACAATTGTCTCCATTCATACCCTTAATATATAATTATTTGCTAAAATATGGTTGATTAGTATATGGTGAATTTGAAAAGACACAAATATATGATTAACTTAAAAATATATGCCACTGGAATTAAGAGAGATAAAAACATATTATTGTTATTTTTAGATAAATAATGGTTATTTAAACTATATAGATAAATATATTTTCTTCCTTCTCTAATTTGTTTGTATAAACTTTTCATTGATTGCCAAATGATTCATGAACATGAATTATGTATTTATACACAATAGACTACCAAAACATGTGAAAATAAAATCATTAAAAACAAAAATACATTCTATTTGCGTTCTTCTAAATAAACCGCTCGGAAAGTGAAAAAATGGCCAACTCATATGAAGATCAATTTGCACTGGTTTTGAAAACCGCACTTATATCATTTTTCTTTTGTGTGAAACCCAAGACATCTATTATTTATTGCAATTTTTGTTGAATGGTGACAAAACAAGTTTTTAAAAAAACTCTTTCGAAAAATTTGATATGTGCGGCTCAAATACGTGGAGGTTATAACAAAATAAGCTATGCAGAATAATATTAGATTGGTCAAATTATAATTTTCATGAAAAATATAATAATTATCAAATTTGAATTATTAAAGTAAAAAATCAAATGATTACAATATATATATATATATATACTTTTTTTTTTATATTGAGTAAAGATTTATTATTCAATAAACCAAGAATCTAAAAAATAAAAATTTAAAATGTATATATTATATGTGGAAAAAGTTTATATTATATAAATATGCACATATACATATAAAATCTGAAAAGCACCGTAGCCGCATGATAATTATTGAGTTGCGAAAGTGTGTGCGATATTTTTGACTGTGCGGGAAAAGTAGTTTTAGAATGCGGTACGGGTCAAGATTACTACATGCGTGAGATATGACAGTGAATGAGAGATTTACTATATTATCTTATATGTGAAGAAGATGAAAAGAGAAAATGTATTATCATTATTGTTCTCCTCTCTAATACAAAACGCAATAGACATATATACTACATTTAAGTCGATCAAGGATAGATAATCTTATACGTGTATATCAAACACGTTTACAACAACTCATATACGTGTTCTACGAACAGTTTACAACAGTTATTGTCACACAAATATTATGTAAGTCATGCATTTTTCTTTTTAACCGCACCTAGTTGCATGTTTTGAAATGGTATGTGCAGATTTTATCTATGTGAGACATATAGTTTTGTGCATAACTTTAACTAATTTTATAAAATAGCGCAAACTATAAACAAATAAGACACGATTGGGAACATTAAAGCATTTTTTAAAATAAAATAGAAAAAACCGCACTGTGTTCTCGTCTTCATTCAATAAACCAAGCGTTTAAAAAAAATAAAAACTTCAAAAGTATATATTATATATATCAACATCTTTATACTATAAAACATAAGTCAGTTGCTCATTGTGGGTTTAAAACGTGTCCAAAAAAATCATTCATTATTTTTTTGTTAAAATTTTGTTTTAAACACACAGTTATGTTCCAAAAAAAAAACTTTACCGAAAAAAAAAACTTTCACCTCCACTATCTCTCTCTCAACCTCCATGATTCTCAACTTCCTCCTCCACTTCATCTCTAATCAACTGCACTCATCAACATATAAACACATTTTAACTGAACAACGTCTCGGTTTCAGATTACACAAAAGGTGAGTTCTTCTCTCTGATTTTTCTCTTTGTAAATTAGGGATTTTGGTGATTAAGCATTTGTTGATTAACGATTTGATTCTCAGATTAGTATTATTCCAGCTTAAAATCTTATCATTACAGATATTGCGATGAAGCTTCTTTTCACACCAATTTCGCAATTACAGCCTGTTTCTGAAAATGAGAATTTGAAAGTTAAAGTTCGAGTTTCCTGTCAATGGCGTTTCCAAAACAGTGAAAGGCCCGACGATTCCGAAGGCCGTAATTTTATTTTTGTCGATGATCAGATATACTTAAGAATTTGGAACCGATTGTGTTAATGTTCTTCTTTAAAACTGTTTTCGGTTTTACAAGCTTATTTGTGTTCTGTGTTCTTCTTTTAAAATGATTTCGAAGAAGGTCAATGCTGTGAATCTGATGAATTTTAAGCTCTCCCCAAACTCAGGCAATTTCAGGGCAACTCCACATCCTTTCAAAATATTTTTGAATTGGTCGTCACATGTGAAGCCGTGCGAGGAGATTCCAAACCAAATGTTTCGTTTTGATTTCATCCCTTCGATGATCTGGTTTCGCATAAACAGGATGAAACAGTTTTTATAGGTACTCATCACCATTACATTTTTTATTCAAAACAATTTATTTCATTCATATTTTGGTTAACATTCATTTTTCTATACAGATGTAATTGGTGAGATTGTTGAGATCAAAGATCTGAAGACAACTACTTGTGCTCGCAACATCACCAGCAAATGATTAAATCTTCAACTCAGGAATCTTGGGTGAGTTTCCTTACCAATTTGAATTATTTTTTTCTTTCAAGTTTGTTGGTTTATGAACACAGTTCTTACAAGTACGAAACATAGTTCTCTTATATTCTGAATCGTTTTCGTTTTTTTTTTTGTAGTCACCCGATCATTGACTGTGTATTTTCGGACAAACATGCTGAAGACATACATTAAGTATGTGCAATCAATCTCTAATGGACCTATCGTTATGCTTTGCAGTCTGATGAGGATTAATATTTACAATGGTATGTCTTATCTCTTTACTTTGCACTAAAAATAACGTTTGTGATTGTTAAACAATATATCTAATTGACATGATTTTTTTATAGGAAAATTTACAATCCAAAGTGCAAAATCCTCAACAAAGTTGTTCATTAATTCTGACATTTCTGAGATAAACGAATATAAAGAGAAGTCAGCAATCTTGTATGAATGTTTTCGGTTCTTAGCTTTTAATATTTTTTTCCGATTTTGCTTGATGTGTATATATTCATGTAAATTGGTATCATTCTGAGATGACACCATAGTTTGTCCTGCTTATCTTCATTCGAAGTTTGCTCCCTTATTATCATCTTTTGGTTCCTTATGAGATTTTGCTTATTTTGTTGACTTTCATGCTCTACCCGTTTTCCTTTTATTTTATAGGATGCCAACAAATGCAATCTGTACCGTATCCCATGTCTCTGCTTTGACTTTGTCAACTTCTGGCCAAGTTTCTTTCAATCAGTTGTCATTTGATTCTCTCAGAACTATATCTGAGCTTCAAACTTTACATGAGGTATGTTAGTTGTACAAAAATTCTGCATTCTTTTCAATTTCAATGTCGCTTAGTTTCTACTAATATTACTCTATCTCCACAGGATATGACATGTTCTATAAATGCAGAGATATGTGAACTTCCAACCGAGGTTATGTGGTTCTACATGGGCTGTCGAACATGTTTTAAAAAGTAAACCATTACTTCAACCCGGAAACTAAAGAAATCGAGGATGATAAGTTTACATGTGACATATGCCAGAAAATTGTAAACTCTACTGTCACAAGGTCTGTCATCAACCGGTTCACGCATCATAAATTTACGTCTCCATATTTTTACCTTTAAATGCTTCATAAGGTGTATTTTCTGTTCATATATACCAGGTTCATGTTAAAGCCGTAGATGGTACTGGAACCGCTTTGTTCATTGTGTTTGACAAAGAAGTCATTCAACTTATTCACAAATCTGCGTATGAGTTGCTGGAGCAACAAGTTCAGGTAAATTCAGATTCAGTGTTCATCTTACTATATTTTTAATTAATCTATTATTATTGTGGCAGTTCAACCGTGGGAGTAAATTTCCTCAAGAACTCCAAGCATTAAAAGGTCGCTTGTCTTCACTTTTGCCAAACCTGCAACATTAAATAACTACATACCAAACACTTTTAAAGTGGTTAAAGTTACAGATGATCCCGAAACAATGAGTATGTTTCACCGAGCTGACAGTAAGCTTAAGTTTCTGATATCTGTTTACTATCATGTGTTTATAACTTGGTTAGTTTGCTCTCATTGTTTTGATATCATTTCTTTGTAGCTAGATTCTGCTGCGATAGTTGGTCATTCCTCAAACTTCACAAAAACCACTATGGACTTGGTATTTTTATATTAAAACTTACTTAAACTTTTGGATTCTCTGCACTTCATCACTCGAGATTCGGTTATTTGAGACAACTTAAGTAGGTTGTATATCGAGTAAATAGTATTTTTTCAGTTGAAGCATTGTAATGTAAATACTCACCCGAGTTTCAGTTGCTTCATCAATGACAATTGTTATTTTTTTTTTTCATGTTAGATTGCTGATGTCCCTGTCGAAGTCTCTAACAACATTTCAATAACTGCTTCAACCGAAACAACTGAAACTCCAACCAGCAAGCGAGTTGTTCCTTCTGAGGATTGTGCTGTACAGATTACATTAAAGAAGCTTAAGTAGAAGTTACATCTGAAACAAGAGAAGAATGACAACTTTTAACAACCAAAAGAAAACCAAATGAGAAGACAGCAGCTAGAGTTGGCAGTGGAAGAGTTCTGATTCCAAAGAAGGAGACAAGATGAATATTTCTACTAATTTTCGTTTATAAGTTTAGGTTATATATATTATTTTCAGTTTGTCAATTTTCTTTTCTGAAATTTCAATGTTGAATTTTATTGAAGTTTGTAAACAATTTCAGTGTTTTGTGTTCTTTATTAAATTATTAAGTTTAAATATTTTTATTCTTTTTCTCATAGACTGCGAGACTTTGTAACATTTGGTTTTTTTCTTCTACAAAAATTTATAATATTTAAGTTGTATTACATATAAATTTATTAAAGTTATCGGATCTATAATTTTTAAAAAAGAATTTTATATTATATTTTGGTCTAAGGATTTAATTGTTGGTGTAAATAAATCGACTTAAACCACAACTATGATGTATAGAAATGTAACCGAATTCATTTACTTAGGTGTTGACCATATTTTGTGTTCACAAAATTACCACGTACAGATTTCTCATCATTGATCAAAGATTATCAAATAAATTGATTACAAATAATTTGGTTTGGAGGGATTTGAAAATTTTAAAATTTATAACCGTTCCTACCTTTTCATTCATCTCTCTCTCTCCACTTCTTGATCCTCTTTCTTCTGTGTAAAGCAGTTCTATGTGCAAGTTAAACTTCAAACCTGCAACAAAGTCATACGATTTCCTTTAAAGTTCTCATGTATTAGGAAGCAAACTTACTTACATCTTAAGCAAAATGCGTAAACGCAGAGGAAAAGAAAAGGTCATAAAGAAACGAAGCATCAATGAAGGTACTTAGCATCATATTTGTGGTATCTTATTAAATCCCTTCTTTTAAACGAAATACTTATTCTATCTTTTGGTGTAATCATCTGCCGTTTTTTAAAGATAATGATTCAAGTAGCCAACATATGCGTGTCTTGAAAGATAGGAGGAAGAACTCAAAACAGAGAGTATCATGTACATCGAATGTGGCAAGTTCCAGCCAATCTAATATTACAACAGAAGTACCCGCTACCAATCCAAACCCATGTATTTATGTAAACCATTACATTATTAACTAAGAATTCAATGTTATCATATACTCATCAATTGCTCATCATTTAAGAACAGAGAATTTTGAAATTCAGTGTTCTACCTTTTAATTCTTATATTTCTTAATCACCTATTTTCTTTCTTCATAGATTATGATGATTTTGGCAATCCGACATTCCAATGTAAGCATTGCCACGCTTTTATGTGGTACAATGAGCGTATAAACAAAAGACGAGTTTCTGTACCTCCAGAGTTCTCTAGGTGTTGTATGCATGGAAAGATAGAGCTTGCACCTCCTCCTGAGTTGCCCAAAGCCCTTATTGATCTTCTATTTGAAGGAGACGACATAAGCAAAAAATTTCGCACCAATATAAGACCTTATAACTCAATTTTTGCATTCACTTCCATGGGAGGGAAGGTTGACACATCTATCAACCAAGGACGTGGAGCTCCTATTTTTTTGATTATTAGGTCAAAACCACCATAGGATTGGAAGTTTACTCCTCATGACGACTCTCCAAAGTTTCAGCCTCTTTACATATTTGATACCATCAATGAAAATGCAAACAAAATTTTAGCATTCAGGTTCGTAAATTTAGTTATATTACATGCATTCACTGATTCGAGAATATACAATGTTTTGGTTCAGGTACTTCTATCTATGTATCTGCTTCAGTAACATTTGTTTTGTTAATTACAGTTCAAAGAGAACAACAACTTCTGATGCAAAAGTACTTAAGGATGATATTGTGGAAGCAATCAAAATTATGCAGAACCAGTGCAATCCATACACCAAGGTCTTAGAACAGTAAATGAGCGTTTTGGAGATTCGTTAGAAGCCATGAACGTGAAGGTTTTCAAGTCGTGCAACTAATCCAAATACATATAATATGCCTACCTACTCAGAAGTAGCTGCACTTTTGGTTGGAGATTTTGATGAAGAATTTGAGTCCAGAGATATTGTGGTGGAAACGAAGAGTAGGACTTTGGAAAGAGTCAGCGAGCTTCACCCAGCATATCTTCCTTTACAATATCCACTTTTATTTCCCTATGGCGAAAATGGCTACCATGTTGATCTGCAGCTAAAGAAAACCACGACAACATCAACAAATCCAAGGGTTTGAGTGAGTATGAAAGAGTTTTTTGCTTACAAGATCATGGAACGTCCCAAGCAGTTCAACCTTCTGTTATATGTTGGAAACCTATTTCAGAAATTTCTGGTGGATGCATTTACAATGATGGAGGCAGAGAGAATCAACTATCTCAAGTTCAATCAGAAGAATTTGCGTGCAGACAACTACAAGAATGTAAAATCATTTGCTGAAACCGGAAATAAGGATTCATCAATGTGTAGAATAAGAGTTGTATTGCCTTCAACCTTTGTTGGAGGTCCAAGATACATGCATGAGAAGTATATGGATGCAATGGCTGTTTGTTCTCATTATGGCTATCCGGATTTGTTTATAACTTTCACCTGCAATCCTAAATGGCCTGAAAGTACAAGATTGCTCACTCCTTGAGGCTTACAAACAGAAGATAGGGCTGATATTATCTCATTTGTGATATAAAAAACAACAACCTCTTTGGACCAGCAACAGTAGGTAAATTTTTTAACAAGCTCATAACGAGATGAGTTAGTATAGTAATATTATATCAATTATATTAACTTTATCCTACCTTATTCTAATGGTATTATTTCAAATCAACAGTTATATATACTATTGAATTCCAAAAACGAGGACTGCCGCATGCTCATGTATTGTTGTTCTTACAACCGGGATCAAAGCTACCTACCACTGTTGATATAGACAGGGTTATATGTGCTTAAATTCCAGATCGATCATCAAATCCAGTGACAAAGGAGACAAATCTAACATCATAATTTTTGGAGTTTATGAAAATCTGCAGTACTAACTATGTTGCAAGGGAATTGACTTACATTGAATTTCCATATTATTTTGTATGGAACAAGTCTGATCGAGAATGGATTCCCGTAAGTGAAACTCAGCTGTTGGTAGAATGCATGACGCTTCACCATCTTCAGGTGAAAGATTATACTTGAGGATGCTTTTAAACAAAGTCAGAGGACCAACCTGCTATGAAGATATACGTACCATCGATGGAACTATGTATGAAACCTACAAAGAAGCTTGCTATGCTTTAGGTTTACTTGATGATGACAAAGAATACATTGCAGCAATCAAGGAAGCGAGTCAATGGGGGACAGGATTTTACTTACTTCAGATATTCACTTATCTCTTAGCTTCAGAAAGTTTGTCAAAAGCAGAGCATGCTTGGTCTGAAACCTGGGATTTGCTTGGAGATGAAATTTTACATATGCAACATGCAATCCTCCAACGAGCAGGTTTGTCCCTGCAATAGAAACTCTGTTACAAATTTTACCGCAAATTTGCTATACGTGCTTAATCATAGTTTAAATCATTTTGTTATATCTTACCTTTCGAGATTAGAAATGTCGGAAGCCCAAATAAAGAATCAAACGTTGTTGGAAATTGAGAAGCTGTTGCGGGCAAAAGGAAATACTCTGTTGAACTTCTCTACAATTCCCTTTCTTGAGTACAGCAATGTTCCGTCAATGGTTAATAGATTGATAACAGATGAGCTTTGTTAGGATAGAGATGCATGTGGTCAGGAACATGAAAGATTGCTGCCTAAACTGACATCTGAACAGACGAATATTTATAAGGAGATTATGAAAGCTGTCGAAACAAATTCTGGTGGTGTTTTCTTCGTCAACGGTTTTGGAGGAACAGGGAAAACATTCATTTGGAAAACTCTGTCATCATATATTTGTTCAGTAGGAGATATCGTCTTGAACGTAGCAGAAAGTGGAATGGCAGCACTGTTACTAGATGGAGGACGCACAGTCCAAAAGGCTCTAGTATTTGGAGGTGACTTTCGGCGAGTGCTTCCTATGATTCCAAAAGCGAGCAGAAGACAAATTGTACAAGCTTCTCGCACTTCCTCCGTGCTTTGGAAATCTTGCAAAGTTCTTAGTTTAACAAAGAATATGCGGCTTACAGTTGATTCTGATCCAGCAGAAACGGAATCCATCAAAACATTCTCTGAG
Organism: Isatis lusitanica; assembly: GCA_900406415.1. Taxonomy (NCBI): domain Eukaryota; kingdom Viridiplantae; phylum Streptophyta; class Magnoliopsida; order Brassicales; family Brassicaceae; genus Isatis; species Isatis lusitanica. The sequence continues at coordinate 12,940 of OVBB01000462.1, forward strand.
TGGATTCTGAAACTTGGTGATGGGAAGTTATCTGAACCTAATGATGGCGAGTCAGAGATTGATATACCAGAGAACATGCTGCTCATGGATGATCTAGATCCAATTATGTCAATCACAAATGCCATATACCCGTCATTGATAGAACATCTGGATGATGAGTCATATTTCAAGGATCGTGCAATTTTATGTCCTACAAATGATGTTGTCAATGAAGTCAACAATCAGATTATGGATCTTCTCCCAGGAGATTTTCAGACATATTATAGTACTGATAAAATCTGTGAATCAAACTCCAGCTTTGTCAGAGATGACGATATGCTGTGGAATTCCTTAACATGATTAATTGTGCAGGAGTCCCCAACCATGTTCTGAAGCTTGAGAAAGGGTTCCGATTATGTTTATAAGAAACAGTGACAAGAAATGCGGTTTAGTGAATGGAACAAGGATGCAAGTTATGCAACTGGGAAGTTATGTCATTAAAGCCAAAGTCATTACCGGTAACAATGCTGGAAATAAGGTCTATCTTCCAAGGATGGTTCTCACACTTACGGATGTTAGGTTACGTTTTCAATTCCAGCGGAGACAATTCCTAGTTTCTCCGTGCTTTGCAATGACAATTAATAAGAGCCAGGGACAGAGTTTAGCATATGTTGGGATTTACTTACCTAATCCAGCTTTCTCCCACGGGCAATTATATGTTGCTGTCTCAAGAGTTACAAGCAGAGGAGGTTTGAAGATCCAAATAATTGACGAAGAAGGCAAGCGATAAAAAAAACAACAAATGTTGTTTATAAAAAAATATTTCAGGATTTCAGACAAGAATGAGGATTGTTAAGGTATTAGCTATGTCATTGTAGTCATTAATGTTCATGACTTTCTTCCTAACACACATATATATATATATATATTAATATGTGAGTGCTTCTTGTGATTCCAAAAGGGAGCAGAAAAAAAATTATACAAGCTTCTCTCACTTCCTCCGTGCTTTGGAAATTTTGCAAATTTCTTAGTTTAACAAAGAATATGCGGCTTACAGTTAATTCTGATCCAGCAAAAACTGAATCCATCAAAACATTCTCTGAGTTGATTCTGAAACTTGGTGATGGGAAGTTATTTGAACCTAATGATGGTGAGTCAGAGATTGATATACCAAAGGACATGTTGCTCATGGATGATCTACATCCAATTATGTCAATCACAAATGTCATATACCCGTCATTGATAGAACATCTGGATGATGAGTCATATTTCAAGGATCGTGCAATTTTATGTCCTACAAATGATGTTGTCAATGAAGTCAACAATCAGATTATGGATCTTCTCCCAGGAGAGTTTCAGACATATTATAGTTCTGATAAAATCTGTGAATCAAACTCCAGCTCTGTCAGAGATGAGGATATGACTGTGGAATTCCTTAACTTGATTAATTGTGTAGGAGTTCCCAACCACGTTCTGAAGCTTAAGAAAGGGGTTCCGATTATGCTTATAAGAAACAGTGACAAGAAATGCGGTTTGGTGAATGGAACAAGGATGCAAGTTATGCAACTGGGAAATTATGTCATTGAAGCCAAAGTCATTACCGGTAACAATGCTGGAAAGAAGGTCTATCTTCCAAGGATGGTTCTCACACTTACGGATGTTAGGTTACATTTTCAATTCCAGCGGAGACAATTCCTAGTTTCTCCGTGCTTTGCAATGACAATTAATAAGAGCTAGGGACAGAGTCTTGCACATGTTGGGATTTACTTACCTAATCCAACTTTCTCCCACGGGCAATTATATATTGCTGTCTCAAGAGTTACAAGTAGAGGAGGTTTGAGGATCCAAATAATTGACGAAGAAGGCAAGCGATAAAAAAAAAACAACAAATGTTGTTTATAAAAACATATTTCAGGATTTCAGAAAAGAATGAGGATTGTTAAGGTATTAGCTATGTCATTGTAGTCATTAATGTTCATGACTTTCTTCCTAACACACATATATATATATACATATATAACTATTTTCAGGCATGGGCATGAGAAGAAAAACTCGCTTCAATCACAACAACTCTTTCATTGACTTTTATTTTTATATGCTTTCTGCTTTTAGCTTTGACATTAGTTAATTTGAAACTAACTTCGCTTTCTATGTTTAATGGATGATGATGTTGCATATAAAATATTTATCTATCTTAGACTTTACCATGCAAAAGTGTTATGATTTTGAGTCACAGAATTGTAAAATAATGCAATGATGCCGGAAGTGATGATGCATTGTAAAACAATGCATACTTGCAATCTTTGAGTTTGGCTAATACATCACCTCTGTAAAATCATCGGATGTTTAAAACAATTCGATGATTTTGAGTCACAGAGTTTAGGCTTCTCAGAATTTTCTAAACTAATACATCAAATTATTGTTACGATTCAACCATTTGTGATATTAGTATAGACACAACTATAAACATAAATTCTTATGGATTAAGAATCTGAAAATTGCTGATATTCAATTACAGTTCTGTATTAACACATATATCATTTGTGTTATTAGTATACACAAAAAATTACAATTCTGAATCACTAAAGAATATCTAATTTAGCTCTGCTCTATCAAAATTTTCATATTTTAAACCATTGTATTAAGAAAGTAAGGATTACGAACCTGAAAATTGCTGATTGTTTGGATGCTGCATTAACTTTAAATATGGTAAATTTGTGATAAGCCTTGATAAGAGTTGAGCTGAGTTAACAAGATAGAGAGAAGTTAGTTACTAAGTTGATGCCAAAAAAATAGGCTAATATATCTGTTTGCATCTAAAGAGATTCATAAAAGAGATTTTTCTTCGATTTTAAAATAATATTGATTTCAATTTGGCATATTATATAAATTTGTTACATTTTGTGATTGGTTGCCACATAACAGATTTGAAATATACTAGCAGCCTCTTTCTTCATATTTCTTATTTCTTTTGCTTGGATTCCCTTTCTTCAATAAGAAATATACTTAATTGAGATCACAAAGTTTGACTCTAACATGTCTCCATGTTCTATGATTTCCAATCTTACAATTCATCAACGAGGTTGGCGTGTTTGTGGTTTTGTTGTGAGATCTTATTTCAAAAATTTTGGAACAAGTGTTGGACGATGTTGTTACGTTCTTGCAGATGAGCAGGTTTGTTTATTTCATCTCTACAAAAAAACAGAGCAACTCTGTTTTAAGAACTTACAATTCACGATCTTTCTTTTTTGCTGTACTACATTTGTTATGGAAGAATGTGGGATTTTCGGAACCAAAACGTGCAGATGCCTTGTCTTGAATTGATCCCAGCGCGGAGTTATGCTCGGAGGAAGGATGATGGGACGACTGGGCGGCCGACCCGTGCTCGGGATAAATATGAGCCGCCCATCACTGACCGGACCATGTCGAGCGGCTGGCCTTGGTCGGCCGCCGGACCATGTCGGATGGATACCGGGCGGCTGGCCTTGGTTCGGCTGCCAGACTGTGTCGGATGGATCTCGGGCGGCTGGCCTTGGTTCGGCCGCCGGACCGTGTCAGACGGGTCCCAG
>OVBB01000463.1:0-23781 GCA_900406415.1 Isatis lusitanica
TTTGCAGATTATTCAACTGATTCAACAAACAAGCTTTCACACCTCAAAAATCATAACTTCTATTTCCCTTTCTCAAAAATTGCTATGTTTGATTCTGGATGCTCCTCATGATGTCCTCTACGCTCACACAAAGTTTCGGAATTTTTGGATGAGCAAAACTCGACTTATGAATTTTCTCGTCCAAACTGCCAATATTTGTCATCCCATCTTGTCCGATTTTTAATTCTTACAGGAGAATTTTTCATCGACTGAATCTTTTTTAAATAGCTCCATATGGGTCTTGACTACCTCTGTGAAAACTCCAGAAGTTTTTAAAATTGTTCTCCTATTTCTTTCGGAATTATTTCTGTCGTAGTGTATTTTTGGGTCCTTGATCGAGGTATTACAGTCGCCGGTGGTGAGGACGGTTAGGTTAGGCGGGTTCCGTGTTGTTGATGATTTGATTTCCAGTACCTCCAGCCCTCTTTGTTGTGGTTGCGGTTGCTTGAGGACGGCGGCGCACCATGTGAAGAGATCTACGGTGACGATGGCGGACCGACGATTGTGCGGTGTGGATTGATCCTCCTCATCTCCTAGGCGTGAATCTCTCTTCCTTTCTGCAGGTGGTGGCTCCTTGAAAACTCAAGCTTATCCGTTGTGGTGGGTTTCTTCTCTGGTTTTGTCTCCGGTCGCGTTTAGATCGGCGACGCGTCTGGTTTAGCAACTAAGTTAAACGTGTTTTCTGGTTTATTCCGGTTTTTTATTTTGTTAGGTTTTGTTTGGACTTCAGTTTCGGACCCTATTTGGACTTTTAAGCTTCTTTTTATTATGTTTATTTTTGTTTTTTGTCTTTTCAACTTTGTAACAAAAATTTTTTTTTTAATACGAAAGCCTTTAAAATATATATATATACTGTTTAATTAAGAGAAACTTGCCTTCGATTGCTCCTTCTATCTCCAATTTTTTTGCCTGAAAATAAAAAAGGGAGCTGTATATTACACATGCATTTTAAAGTCATAGAGTTTGTTTTTGGGAAAATAAGAAAAACTTGCCTTCCTTGTCTTAGGAGTAAAATTCTTTGAAAGGGAAGAGACAACTTCTTGAATCTTCAAGTTTTCTGCCTGTAGCACAAACAATAATACGTAAATCAAAATGAGGAAGAGTGTATTGTTTCTGTGAAATAAGACTTAATCTATTTGTTTTTCTGTAAAACATATATGTATATATATACTGTTTAATTAAGAGAAACTTGTCTTCGATTCCTCATTCGCTCTTTAGAGCAGGTGGATTGGAGGTTCATAGCATTGCTATGAGGTCCATAGAAAAAATTATTAAAATATTTATGAGTTCCATGAAAAGTGACGAACTCATCTTTAAAAAAACTCTAATTTTATAATCATTCTTTCTTTGGATTCGCCACATGGCAACATGTAATTGGTCGATTCTAATTTTTTTCTTTCTTTTTTTTTCTTTTCGCAACTTTAAAAAAATTAACAATTTATTTAAAAAAAAACTTTTAAAATCTCAAAAATGTTCACTAATGCACATGCTCTTATATCTCCAATTTTTTGCCTGAAAATAAAAAAGGAAGCTGTATATTACACAGCATTTTACAGTCAGTTGTTTGTGAGAAAATAAGAAAAAAGTTGCCTTCATTGTCTTAGCAGTAGAATTCTTTGAAAGGGAAGAGATTACTTCAGTCTTCAAGTTTTCTGCCTGTAGCACAAACAATAATACGTAAATCAAAAGGAGGCAGAGTGTTTCACAGCATGTAGTTTCTTTTATTTCGGTGTGTTTATGTTAAAAAAAGCATTCTGTTTCAGTAAAAGAAAATAAAGAGTATGATCAACCCAGATTTTAACTGGAATCTTAAGAGTTTCTTAACATTAAAATTTAATGAAAAAATGGTTTTTTATTAAAACGTTTCTTAATTAAGCATTTCAAGAATGGACTCTTATCAGACACGTGTCTCGCTCCGTTTGCTTTCCGTCTCGTTCGCTCCGGTTCTGGCCAAGACACCATGGTTTCTCTACCGTCTTCGCCATCGCTACCGAGCCAGCTATCTGCAGCACTGGCCCAAAAAAAGCGGAGCCAGAGAAGGTCCCACTTCCGAGTAACGACTCATCCGACAAGCTGCTCAAAATCCATCACACGGTACAAAATCTTGGCTCTTTTTCTGTTATGGGATTCTCTTGAGTCCGATTCTAGTGGTGGACTTTTTTTTATATCTTAGCATATATGCTGTTAGCCAAAGTGGGTTTTGCGAAAGTCTGAATCTTTTTTGTTTTTTATTCAATCTCCTGAGAAATGTTTAGTAATACTTATTTTAGGATAAAGGTTAAGGTACGAAGTGGTTAATGTTGGTTTTTTAATGTGTTCAATCAGGGAAAAATGCACACTAGTATTCATAGTTGCTGCGAAATCGCAATCACTGTAAAACACAAATCCAGTGATCGACTCTGTTTGAATATATATATATATATATATATGTTACATTGTATTAATATCTGCCGGAATTGTTAATGGGGTGAAAAAGCATTTCTGAGAATCTGATTAGCGTTTTCTCGTTGGAATTGGTTAGTCTATTTTGTTCTTTTTCTAATGTTTAGTTTAACAATATGATCCCAATGACACATATATGATATATGCTTAGTGGTTAAGCTTTTTAATTTGCTTGTTATACATGTGGACTAAAGAGATTGTGGTGTCCTATAGAAGCTTTTTAAGATTCCACGGCCATTCTCAGTTTTTCGTCGCTGGATTATGTAACAGGTTTTTTTTCTTTTAACTCTGTCCAATTCCTCAAGCAAAAGAAGAATGCGAATGAAGGTGAGAAACAATGAGATCAACAAGGAGAAGTTGAATGAAGTTATGGTCAATGTCAGTAATATGAACAAGGTGTTGTTGCAGATATTGCAGATATTGCAGATATTGCTTGGTAATAATCAAATTGCAGAGTAGTGTGTGATTCAAAAATGCTTTTCGTTTCTTTTTTCCTTTCTGTTTTGGTGTTGTTGTTGTTGTGTTGTTATTGTCTCACACAGGATAAAAAGAAAAAATAAAATGTGTTTCCTTTCATCATGATAATATTTTTTAAGAACTCTTGGGTTTTACCATTAGAGCAAACAAAACTAAAATATCTTAACAAAGATTCTTAACCTTAAATATATAATTAAATATTAATTAAAAGCTTTTAATGTGGTTCTCCTTTGAACATGAGCTTCAACTTGGAAGTACAACGGTTTTGCAGACGATTAAAGTAGGATTGTTTTTTCCTCGTTTTGTCAAGATAAGGCTGTATACACGGAGCTAAAAATTCAGTAGATATTAGTTAACAAAAAAAAAAAAGTTACTAAGAAAAAACTTACCCCTGAAAACTTATCCGCCTCTAATTCTTTAAGAGCCTGCTTAAACTTGAAATCCCTGGCAGCAATAACCACTTCAACCTAAGAAAAGGGAAACGAGAGAGGTTAGAAAATTAACAAATGTAAGCAAAGATACAATATTGCAAAGAGGATGCTCAACCAGGCTTGCATGCTCCATGCTCTGGAGGTGACTGGTGAATTCTTCAAAGCTGGGGCAGAAAACGTAGCATAATCCGCAAGAAAACGACATTTTACTGCCTTTGTCGAGTCTTCTTGTCTCATTGGCAGACCCTGCGACAGCGTTGAGTAAGCTAGCCCTATCCCAGAGCCACTCTCCACCAAAGCAGACAAAAGATGAAGGATGTGGTTGTTTATTCACGAAAAGAAGTGAAGCAAGATTCTTCACGTGTTCTCGTTTTTATGCTTCTTCAAATTATTAGTTTCTTTTATTTAAATCAAAGTTTGGTTTAGTTAGTGAATCTATTATGAGAAGATTTTTTTTAATACTTTACAGGTTTGGTTTTCATCTTTAAGGTATTCACAATTATTTTGAGATTATTCTTAGTTAAAATTTCTCATGTCTTTTCTGGTATTTTGGTTTCTCCTATTGTGGGAGAGTTTTATTATGGCTTTTGGGAGTTCTAGTTCGAACATTCGTGTTCTTTAGGTCATGATTTTAGTCTAGAGTTATGAACTGTCCGAGTTAAAGACGATTGTTTGTGGAGTTGCAGTTGCGTTCTCGAGATGTATTCCCATTATCAAGACCAAAGACGAGTTAAAGTTTCATCCCTATTTCTTGAAGATGAAGTTTATATCCGGAAGAGTCTCGACAAGTGTCCACGACATAGGTGTTCCGCATTGTGATTGCATAGTTTGCGTTTCGCTTTCCATTTGTCGTGCGGGAAAGTATTGGAGATATTTTGGAGAGTAAAACTTGTAACTTGCGAACCAAATGTTATAAGCCACTGAAACCCGTTTGTGAAGTAAAGTCCGTAAAATCCACTTGAAGAATATTATCATATATATATATATATATCCTATTGTGATAACTGATAAGGAATTGAAAAATTTACATTATTTGGTGTTATCAATATGTTAATATTGAACACTGTATATGAATCTTGTGATAACTGATAAGAAATCCGGATCGGTTCGGTCAATAATTAAAATACATATAAAATTTAGTCAAAATTTGTTAATCTTCGGTGATAGGTGTTAAAGATCTTTTCTTTTCCCGACGGTGTTGATATTTAAAAAGATGGATCAAGCAAGTGATTACATGAGATGCATTGGTCCCAAGGAGGAGGGCAATGACTCAGGTTAAAATTATTTTCAAAAGACTCATTATGGAAAATTTATTAGATAGAAAAAAATAAAAATAGGAGATGCATTTGGAAGCTTGAACAGTAATTTATGGGGGTTAAACACTAATTGGAACTAAATATTTCACCAGATTTATGCAAAAATCCACTAAAAATACAAAACTATTAATTTGATAGGATCCCCTAACCCTTCACCAGCTGCACTGCATTTGCACGCACTCCAAATTTATTAATCAAAGTAATTTTGTGAAAGATTAATTTCATGCACGCACCTTAAAATAATTATGCCTCAGTTTTTTTCTTTACTTTCCTCAAAATCAAAATTATAGTACATTTTAAAATGGGTGATTATCGGTGAGTACATCTTTAGTCACCTGCATTTACTGTTATTAAAATGGGTTTTTAACAGTAAGCTCTCTTTTAGACACATTGAAACATGTGAAACATGTGTTAGGACACGTGTTATATATAGTGTCATATGACACTCCACAAATCTCTATAAATTTTAAAATGTATATGAAAACCATAAATATTTGACAGGAATGTGAAGTATGGCCGATAGAATAAGACGACATCGGTGTCTGAGGATGCGCCAAACATTGCGCTTTGGGATCTCGATAACCCCAGAACTCCTGTCAAGTACGCAAGATGCGTATGTGATCACATCAGAGCTTTTATCAAGAGGCATGGATACAAGGGGGAAGTGGTGATCGAAGCCTTTTAGGCAAGATGCAAAGGTTCAGTCCCAACCTTTGACCTCTCCAAATATTTCTTTTTTTTTCAGTTGACTTAGTTAAAATAATTTATGGGTCTACCACTGCTGATATATGTTATCAATTACTTTCAATAAGGGGTTTTAATCACATTTGTTAGCATTTTGTTTCTGCTATTGTAGGAATGTGTAGTTTTATATATTTTTCAGATCAGTGAACAGCTTATATTTATTTGACGAATCTGTGTAAGTTGGTTAATTAATTAATTGTTTTTTTGTTTCAAATGTTTTAATTTTACAGATTTATGGTTTCAATTTTTTTCAATTTTATTTTTAAAAACATAAATTAAAAGAGCAATAGTAAAAAACATAAATATAAAAACATCAAAATATAAGTAAATTTTTTCTTAAACTGTTTCCATGGATAACGATGAAACCATAACAAACCAAGACATAATATGATTTACAAAATCATACAATTAATTTTTCAGAAATGAAAATTAGGGTTCATATCAATCAATGTGGAAAATATGAAATCACAAAAAACTGAGAATGATATTATTATTTATAGAAATATATACAAAATATTTACTCAAATTTAATTATTTATTCAATTTTATTTATAATAATTAAGATTTCTGAATAGGGGTAAATGATAGAAAATGTCTAATTTTTGGAAAAAAAAATAGTATCAAAGAACATAAAAATGCAATCATGCTGATCACAAACATCAATCCAAATACATATCGAGATAAATACATAAAAAATAATTTAATTGCTTAATATTATAACCACATTTCCAAAATACAATACTACGCACCTCAACTCCAACAACAAAATTTAATTCGATAAAAACATAGATGCTATCAAAACTTTTGAGCAAAAAATACATTATCACAAAAGAAAGAAACATCAAAATCGATGGAACAATCAATGCATGGCACATCAATCAATGCAGCCCTCCATTTCCACTTAGTTATGTTCAATCAATCAATTGAACAATTTCATACCTTTGATTAACTGTGATCCTTCATTTTTGGGTGGCACATCTTAGGACACGTTCATCGTGTCTTCCTTGTGCGATATAGCAACTGTCTTCGTCTGATCTTCGGCGATGAAAATTTTTGTATGACTGAACCCGTCTTTTCGGGACTTGTTGCATGATTCTAAGTATAATCGCTTCATATTGTAGGGTAATGTTTGATTCGCGGTGACTATGTGTCCCACTATCTGAACTTCTTGAACGAAAATAAGTGGATCTCGACAATAAGCTTTGGTGTTACCGAGAACAATATGCCGACAAGAGCAACCAACAATCCTGAAGTAAAATCGACCAACCATCCACTCAAGATAGAATTCCTTAACGGCTCAGTTGTTAAGAGTGTCACTTCGATAACTGTTAATCCGTGCCACAAATTTACCAGCTTTTCTGCTATATCTGATGGAACAGTGGACGGCAAATTCCTAGTTGGTTAGTTTTTTCGGCTTTGTTTGCATTTCTACATTTCGTATACAATATTATTGTTTAGTATATGGTGTACATGTGAATTTTTAAATTATTTTCAGTTTTTTAAGCTGTGAGCGGGTCATATTTAATGTTGAGGATCTGAATCATTTCGATTCAAAACGCTTGGACATTGACGCGTTTAGCTTCCGTTTAAGATCCGGGAGGCATGGTGAGTCGAATTATTTAAAATTATGTTTTGCTATTGTCAATCGTTTATTTTGCCACAATCTCTTAAAGCACAGTTACTACTTGCAGCGCTAGAGTATTGGACTGTATGGCATGCGACCGTGCTGCTGTGAAGTTCCATAAGAACTATCAGCTTGTTAATCGGAAACCCCTAATCGATATACTCCAGTTCTGGAGATTACACCGATGGTGGGATGGCCCGAACACCGTTAGACTAAGACTTCTTAGTGACGGTCCCATTTCGAAAGTGTTTCCTCAACCCGATGTTTCTGAGGTGGAAGATGTGTAAAACATGTAAGTCTTCTACATATCACATTTTTCGCCATTTTCCAGTTATCTGAAACAAATATTAATTTCATGTCACAGGGTCGCATGGATTGTTGACGCGGACGGTCGCATCGATGAAGTTTAAAAGCTAAAATGGGGACGCTCGCATCGAAGAAGTTTTCGCCATTTCTTTATATTATGTTTTATTTTATGCAATGAACTTATTTTATGTTTTTTTTATTTGTGTCATGTGAATAGATACTTCTATGTGAAGTTTTTATGTACTGATCTTATATTATGTAGTTTATTTATGTTTACTTGTGCCACTTACATCAAGATCAATAATATCACAATCAAATAGACTGGTGTATGACATTTGAAAATAAATGAAAAAAAAATTGACATGATTCAATGAATATATTGATAGTGGTGTATGAGATAAATAAATGTAATTAATGTCAAATTTAGTGGATATATGTGTGGAGTACGATCACTTATTATGATAATGATAACTGTTTGTTAACTTCAATTTAATGCTTTCTTAGGTAAACTCAGTTTGCACCGTAAATAAAAGTCCATACATTTATTCTCACCTTCGTAAACTGATAGATGAAACATCCGAAGTCTCTCCTTTAATATGTGCAATGAGTTCTGAATTCAACATCCTCCACCTCAATTCCACATCAATTTTTCTTAATTCCATATAATCATTCAACAGACAATTCAATTCTAACCTCTACAATCGTCGTCCCCTGTTTAATAAAAATAAGATTTTGAAAATAAGATTTTTTTGGTATCCAAATCAAATAAACCAAGTTTCTATTAATAGAGTACAAAAATGACGAATTTTGGTATGAAATTTATAATTAATAAAATAATTTATAGTGAAATAATTGATCTCAAATCATTGGGATGTAAAAAGAAAATGATCAAATATCACAGAAACCAATAGAATTACCACACCTAATGTTGGTGTGTCCCGATTTTTTTCTTTTAACATGTTGAAAATATTCAACTCAGTTTAACTCACCTCATCTTTTTCATTTTTTTTAACGCCAAATACTACAAACGGCAGTTGCAAGCAATAACGGGAGAGAGTACGGCAGAGAAAGAGTAGTACATGGCCGTTTGTGGCAGGGTATATTAATGTTTTCTATAAGTCTGCTTCCTAATTATATCTTAAATTTAAACTATAAAATCAATAAAAAGTTTCATCTCCGTCGCCACTATATGAAACTTTTGTAGTCCCTATAACCAATTCTCTTTACTAGATTGGGTTTCTCGAACCTATTTTACCGTTTCACATGTGATAGTGATACATTACAGGGTTTTTGATTTCAGAAGATAAATCCGAGAACTGCTTTGAAGATGGTGGTTTGGTTCACTTAACGTATATATCCCCCAAATTTCCATCTATTCCTCGCTTCCTCAGTAACTTTATTTACCTAATTTTGCGAGAGCAATACGTTTTAGAGTTTTTTTTTATTTCTGAAGATTACTCGGAAACTTCGCATCCAAATCGGTTCTAAGTTTATGTCGTTCACTTAGGCTATTGCCCCCTGGTGGTTTAACCGATTTGCTGAGCAGATTTTGGCGTAGTGAGGAAAAAGTGTATATTTTTGGGTTCGATGTGATCATGGTTAGAATCGGTAATCTACCGGACGATATTATTTGTCACATTGTTTCACTTCTCTCGGCAAAGGAAGCTGCTTTTGCAACGACTCTGTCCAAGCGGTGGGGAAATCTTTTTAAAATCATCTGAAATCTTCGGTTTGATGACTCGGTACCTAACAGTGAAGGGAGTTTCGAGGAGTTTATCTATGCAGTACTGGCTCTACCTGTCACCGACCGTGTAAGGTCGTTTTCTCTAACATGTAAACATGTGGCTTTGCCACTAGAAAACGAAGATGATCTCAGCCGTTGTCTCCGTCATGTGGCTCAGTATGAAGATCATATCTGTCGTTGTATCCATCATTTGGTTGTGAAGCGTAGTGTTGTGGCCCTTAAGATCATACTGGAGGATGCAGCTAATTATTCCCTTCCCAGTGAAGTTTTCACTTGCAAGACAGTTTCTAGTATAAACTAGGGTCTGGTTTGCAGATTAACACTTTTCCTTCCCTCTCTCAAGTCTCTCTATCTTGACTCTGTTCGGTTCTATGCTTCTGATGGTCGTTGCTCCTTTCAAACGCTTTTCTCTGCGTCCCCTGTGCTTGAGGAGTAATTAATATATGGTCTCGAGTGGGAAAGCTGGAAATGGTGCTGCACGGTGTCCATCACCACCCTCCGAAGACTTACTATTCGACGAAGATAATGAGAACCTGAATTTGAGGGGATTTATGTGGGCAGCATTAGTTTGGACACTCCTGCCCTAAACTACTTATATTACTCAGACTTTGTTTGTATTGAGTATCCAATTGTTAATCTAAACTCCCTTGTCGAAGCGAGTTTGGATGGTCTTCTGCCGCGATTCGATGATGAATGGTGGGATGATCTTACTGGTGTTTATAATCCGATGAATCTTATTAATGGGATTCAGAATGTCGAGATTCTGGAGGTTGATGCCAGAACTATTGATGTAAGTGTCATCTATTTCTTTAATATTCTTTACACATATTACCGCAACTGAGCAAATAAAAAAACTTGAGTTTAAGTTTGCATCTACCTAGATATTCAAATGTTGCTTCAATAGATGACATGTGTTTCTTGTGTTTCAGATGTTTTATTCCTTCCGCAAAGTACTTCCAGTTTTTGAGAAACTGCATCAGCTATCTATTAACCTTTATGATGAATGTATGGTGCAGTGTACCAAATCTGACAAAGAAGTGTCCGAATCTGAAGAGTTTGATCGTCATGGTAATTCGTAAACCACAAAATTTTGGTGGCCGAACATAATATTGTGCAGAACTGTATAGGTATTCGTAAATCGTGAGTCTCTAATCTTTTTATTCGATTCAGGACTATTTGCACACTGGCAAAAAAGAGGATGGATTCATTTGCCTGTGCATGTCAGAGTATTCATTCTTATCTCCGAGTGACTAATCTCCTTTGGAGGTTCTAAAGATAAAAATGTAAAGAGGAACTGCGAAAGAGCTGAAACAAATGAAGCTGTTGCTGGAGAAAACGTCATATCTCTTAAGTTGGTAAAAGTTCATGCTCAAGTTCCAAGTGACAAGAAGTTAAAAGTCATGGCAGATATAGTTATGCTTCCCAGAGCGTCTGCCAGTTGCGTCATCGAGGTCAAGTTTAAATAAAATATAAGGAAGATCTAACTAACCTTTATTACTTTATACTCCGCATAATCCCTAGAATCTTGTGACCGCCATGGATTGTAAGGGCTTGCATCTCTGGCATGCATAACTGCTTGGTGGTTAACTGTTGACGGCTTATCTATTTTTATAGGGCGGTAAGCTCTGCCAAGTGAAACGACAAGATGAAACAGCCGAAGTCTCTACCTGCGACGTTTTTTCGCATAGTAACACGACAGTGTAGCTGGCCATGATTTTTTGTAAAAACGCTGAATTTAACCTTTTCGAATGAACAATTTAAAAAGGTTGTTGAATTTTCCAAGTTAAACCACTGCACTCTCCTCGTACTAAGACCAAGACAATTTCGCAGAGAAACGGCATAGTAAATTTGGCAGAGAAGATAAACAGCAGAGACTACAGCAGATACATAGTACATGGCAAAGAAAGAATAGTACCTGGCCGTGTGTGGCAGAGGAATATGTTTATTTTTCCTACCGCACCCCAGCAAATCCACTTATATGGTGTTTCCTTATTTTTATTATTATTAGTAATTTTTTTCTTTTTTATAATATATTTATTTATTGCGAAATTAAATGTTAAGGGGTAACTATTTCCTGGAGTTCTCACCAAAAGTAAAAAACTATTGCGGCATGGCACCAGTTGAGCCGGGTTCGATCTCCGTTAGACACCATTTTTATTGTTTTTAATGTTGAGATATATTTGTTTTCCGGTCCACCACACGCTGATTCATCTAACCAAGCTTCAACATGATCGACCGGTTAATAACTCGGTTTAACCTTATAATTATTGGTTTAGTTATTTGGTTTACTAATTTTATCTCGGTCGCCACTATATGTAAGTCTTGTAGCCCTTCTTAAACTAATTCTCTTTTCCACATTGGGTTTATTGAACCTATTCTACCGTTTCGCAAGCGAAAGTGATAAGTTTCAGGGGTTGAATCTCCGAAGATCACTCCGAAACTTTACATCAAACTCGGTTCCAAGATGGTGCTTTCGTTTCCTTAAGGTAACGATCTCTGGCTTTCATCAGATATTCCTCGGTAACTTTATTTCCCTAACCTCTCGTCGGAAAAATATTTTAGGGCTTTTCATTTATGGAGATTACTCGGAAACTTTCCATCAGAATTGCTTCGAAGATGCTGCTTTGGTTCACTTGAGGTATTTCCCAATGGTGGTTCCATCTATTTGTCGAACCGATTTCTGCAAATTACTAAGGTGAAGTCGGTGTTCGCTACGTCCGTTTCTTGGGGTTCCTGAATTTCGGGCTTCGCTTGTGCTTAATAAAAGGTCTTAGACTTTGTGTTTACTGTGGAAGTATACTTGTGTGGAAAAAGTGTCTCTCTTTGGGTTTGACATGAGCATGGATAGAATCTGTCATCTACGTGACGAGACTATTTGTCACATGATGTCCTTTCTCTCGGCGAAAGAAGCTGCTTTCGCAAGGACTCTGTCGAAATGGTGGAGAAATCTGTGTAAAATCATCACAAAGCTTCGGTTTGATGACTCAGTGCCTAACAGTGAAGGGACTTTGGAGGAGTTTCTCCATGAAGTAATGGCTCTACCTGTCGTCGACTGTGTACATACATTTTCTCTGACATGTAAACGTGCGTTTCTGCCCGAAGATTTGTTCGCAAATCAATATTTGCACGAAGTTCATAACACTCGTTGTCTCAGTCATTTGGTGGTGAAGCGTGGCGTTGTGGCCCTTAAGATCAAACTCGAGGCTGCAGTTAATTATTCCATTCTGTTAAGTTTTCACTTGCAATACAGTTTCTACAATGAAACTAGGGTATGGTTTTTTGATCAACGATCTCCCTGCAGATGTTTTTCTTCCATCGCTCAAGAATCTCTATCTTGACTATGTTCAGTTCTATCATTTTGATGGTCGTTGCTCCTTTTAAATGCCTCTTTCTGCATCCCCTGTGCACGAGGAGTTAGTCATAGATGTTGGCGAGTGGGACAACTAGACTTGGTGTTGCACCATGTCTAGTAGGACCCTCCGAAGACTTACTATTCGACGAACAGATTGGGATAATGGATACTCCAACATTAATGTGGGTGACATTAGTTTCGATACTCCTGCCTTAACCTACTTATATTACGAAGACTATGCTTGTCATGAGTATCCAATTGTTAATCTAGACTCTGTTGTCAAAGCTACGATATTTCTTTAGGTGGAATTCGCTGAGGATTGGGCAGAGGAGCATGTTGAAGTTTTTAATCCGATGAATCTGGTCAATGGAATTAAAAATGTTTAGATTCTGGAGGTTGATTGGCAGAGTATAAACGTAAGTGTCAACTATTGTTTTAATTTCTTTTGATATATTAACGTTGCTTAACAAATAAAACAGCTTGAGGTTAAGTTTGCATATACCTACATATTTAATTCAAATGTTTCTGCAATAAATGTCATGTGTTCCTTGTGTTTCAGATGTTTTATGTTTTCCACAAAGTACTTCCTGTTTTTGAGAAGCTGCATGGCTTATCTGTTAGCTTTGCCGGAGAATGATGGAACAGGCTACCAATCTGATAGAGAAGTGTCCAGATCTAGAGACTTTTACCATCAGGGTAATTCTTAAACCACTATATTTCGGTGGCCCAACCAAATACTATGAAGAACCGTATAGGTATTCGTAAATCTTGAGTGTCAAAATTTTTTATTTGATTTAGGACTCTTTGCACACTGGAAGTGAAGAAGATGGATTCATTTGCCTCTGCGTTTCAGAATATTCATTCCTATCTTTCCCGTACAGAATTTGGCCATAAAGAGGTACAGCGGAACTATGAAAGAGCTGAAGCAAATAAAGCTGTTGCTGGAGAAAACATTGTCTCTTATGGAGTTGAAGATAAATGCTGGGGTACCACCTCATAAGGAGGCACGATTACTGGCGGATATAGTTTTGCTTCCCAGAGCATCGACCTACTGTTTATTCGAGGTAAAGTTTCAATAAAATGTTACCAACATCAAACTAAACTTTCTTATTTTTTTTTAAACTCTGCATGATCCTAAGAATCTAGTGGCCACCATGGACATATTTGTTGAAATTAGGTCAACTCTTCCTGGCATTTTGGCGGTTTCTCAGCCAGTTTTGGTGCTCGCCTTCTGGGGCGTATGTAACGAGAAATTGGACAGATATCATCGCAGTATCATATCGTCGGTTGGAGATGTGCCATGACAGACATGTCGAGCTTAGGTGTTGAGGTGATAAGGACCAATGTGCTTTGTGACTCATATGGTTCCATATCATGGTTTTTTTTCTATTTATTCAGTGCTTCATGATTAGCTACTTGTAGGTGTTTTGTTGTACGATTTTAGTTTTATCTTTTTGTAAGGTTTGTGTTTTAAACGTGTCTATGTATTGATATAAAACAGCTTCCCCCTTTCAAAACTCTATAGAAAACTAAAACTTTAGACAACAACTTTAGAGTGTTTCTTTTGGTTTTCTAAAAGGACCTGGCCATCATAGTCATGTTTCTTTTGGTTTTCCGAGTTTTATAAGACTTGGCCTTCTAAATAATGTTTCTTTTGGTCTTCCGAATGTTAAAGGACCCCTCCAACGAATGAGGTAGCCGCAGCTGGTAGAAAATACCGACAGAACTGTCGCAGTTGATGGCAGTGGCTTCGCCAGAGAAAATGAACTTCTTGTTTAACTCGTCGACAAAGCAGTGTCAGTTGGCGGGAGAAAAGGACTTGGCCTTGTAAGTCATGTTTCTTAGGGTTATTGATAGGTCGTTTGTTATATAAACATCTTGAATGCTGAATTTCTGCGCCTTATATAACTTGAAAGCGTTTTCATGATAACTGGCAAAACACTTAAAATACTTTAAGAGTCGTCAATGTTATGGAAATAACAAACGGCATGACATTATCAAACAACAATTTCGCAACTCCGCATGTCGATCGATTGTGTCCGGCTTTGTGGCATTTGGTGCAAATGTATACTCTTTTTTTCTTTGGATTTGGGCTAGGGATACTCTGGAAAAGTCTTTTTCTCACAGATGGTGCTGGAGTTTTGGGTGCGGTTACCTCATTCATCTTTGTGGACAAAGAGAGCTACGAATGTTTTCGCTTCTTGCTCGATGCTGGAGGGCTCTTTGGAAGCTTCGTTGCCTTCGTAGTTGCTCCATATTAGGACTGAGAACTCTCAGGAACCTTCGTTTTTTTTTTTGATGGAGTACTCGAGTATGGATTGCGACAACGTTCTATTGTCATTAGATTACATTGATTTGTTGATTGGTTCTTCTTTTCCAATAAATGACGCTTGTACCGCTTTCCCTTTCCAATAGTAGATAGGTATCTCTTCATCTTCGGTCTACTGCGTTGTTTGCAAATGGGTGGTGGAAGACAGCGTTGTTCAAGGACTTCTGCTGGTGGGATCAAATATTCATCTATAGGGTTAATAGGTTCTGCGTACACTGCACACAAGTAACATTTTTTGAAATGAGGATGCACCAGGGTAGATTCGTCAAATGTCCGACTTTCAGCTGCTTTAATTGCATGCTCGCAAGGGATCTTATCTACATCAGATTGTCTACAAGTACAACTTCTTTGGAAACAAAAAGAAATAAATAATGAATCAATTCTTCTCAAGCAGAAAAAATATCACATAGCTACACACAAGTGGCGTTCAGGAAACAGTTTCGGATGTCATACCTTCTTTAGATCAACCATACAGAAGTATGCTCCACCTGTGACATGGCTACGGTTTGAATCAATTCGCTGGGCATTCAATGTATTCATGTTCGCGTGTCTCACATGCAGCATGAGTTTAACTTTGGGTGTTAGGTCTGTTTTCAATGAGGCAGCTTTGTCTCGTCTTTCCGCAAATCATCTCGACATTATCTTTCTAATACAATCCTCAAAATAGGCAATAGAATACGATCTTTCTTCTTTCAGTGCGCCATTGATGGATTCTGCAAAGTTCTTTGTCAGTATATCATATATGTCCCCTGGAAATTTGGAAAGAGCCCACAATTGAAAATCAGCATCTTCTAATTACTTTGCTAGTTCAACGTCCATTTGCCTGGGCATAAAGAACTGGAACCGGAGAACCGGAACCGAAGAACCATAAAAATTCGATTCGGTTCCGGTTCTGGTTCCACCTAAAGTACCCATTGGATCGTGAGTTGAGGAAGTTTTGGTTCCAGTTCCGGTTTCGATTCCTACCCTAAACCCGAAATGAAGAACCGAAGAACCGAAAGTATATAACTATATCAGCATATTAATATATAAATTCATCAAACTTGAAAAACTATGTGGTTTTCATATT
Organism: Isatis lusitanica; assembly: GCA_900406415.1. NCBI lineage: Eukaryota > Viridiplantae > Streptophyta > Magnoliopsida > Brassicales > Brassicaceae > Isatis > Isatis lusitanica. The sequence goes on from OVBB01000463.1 coordinate 15,874, forward strand.
AGTTTTTGAATTTTTATTGTGGTTTTCTTTGGACTTTTGTTGTTGGACTTCAATTAATTTGGGTATTTAAGTTTTATTTCGGGTAATTTTAGTTGATTTCGGGTACAAAATAGTATTTCAGGTACAAAATAGTATTTCGGGTACATATATTACCCGTAACCGTATGAGAACCGAAAATTTCAGGTTTATGGTTCATCAATTTATGGAACCGGAACCGACAGGAACCAAACCTGAACCGAACCAAAAAAAATATAAGTACATATAGGATCCTAAGTTATAGTAACATAAATACCTGGAACCGAACCGATTATCCGAATGTCCAGGGCGCCTAATCACTTCAAAAACATTGTCAAATTCAATCGCTCGATACACCTTTACAGCCTTCTTCGCCAAACTTACTAGTGGAGTCTTTCTGAATCTTGCGGCAAGATTATTTCCAAGATGATATCCCCCTATCAGCTGCAGGGAAAACCTTCTCAACGGCTCTGGCTATTGATGGATGTATGTCGGATATAATAGCGAGATTTTTGTCATCAACTATCACACCACACAACTGCATAAAAAAGTATTCTCATGAAGCATCATTTTATGTGTTCACAATCCCAAACGCAATAGGAAATATACTCTCATCTCCATCTTGACCTGCGGCTACTAGCATGACACCTCTGAACTTACCAGATTAATGTGCTCAATCTATGACGACAACCATGCTCAAGAACTCAAATCCTTTGATACAAGCACCAAAGGCAATGAACAAATACTTAAACCTCCCTTTATTATCACACTCAAGCTTTGTAATTGTACATGTGTTGGCTATCTTTATTTTGTAAAGATACACATGCAGGTCCTCGTAACCATTCGCATGAGTGCCTCTAACCAGCTCTCTTGCATATGCCAAGGCACTATGAGCCTTCTAATATCCAATTTCGATTCCATGTACCGCCTTCATAACATCCATAGTACGCCTAGGCCTGATTCCTCTCAAATCACTACCACCGCTAAATCCCTCAACATATATCTTGCCAATACATTTTGCATTAGTCTATCGGTGAAGAGAATACATATGTGCGGAGAAGCATGTATGACGATCAATATATTTACGAACGATAAATTCTGGACAAGAATGTGATATAGTCGAAGCATGAATCCTTCAGGAACATCCAGGAACGAAATATTTTGCAACAAATACTTTTCAAAACTTATGAATGCTGAAATCAAACCTTTATATCACTGGAAGCTTGCACAATTTAAATATTAGCTCCTTCTTGTTATTGAATATATCGCCAACCTTAATACAAACAGCCTCCACCAGTTGTGCTGGCTTCATAGTCTCCTAGTTAAAACATTACCAAAACCAACAGCATCAACAACAACTTCCTCTTTCGTAACACGTGTATTCTTCTCTACTCCGCTTCTATCTTCGTCAATTTCACTCTCATTATGACCACAGCGGTTTGCTCTCGGTGACACACAAATACCGATAACCTCTGTTTTCGCCAATGTCACAAAGTTTGAAAGTTGTATATCGTCAGCGATCACCACTCGAGGTGTGTATGTAGGCATTTTGTCCTTTATATAGTTAGGCAGCACATACGAAATTACTATTGCATTCTTCTCTGTAACCATGTTGTAAGCTTTACAAACCTTTTCTACAAACTCATCGTACTTTATTTGTTCTTCAACCTCGTATAACTTCCCTCCTGCATCCCAATCAACGACGAAATTCCATCCCATACTATTGACCTCCCATTTTTCAAACACAGTAAACAACGTCCACTTCGTCTGCAGAATATAATTCCACAAAGGTAAATATCTCCAAAAACAAAGATAAAAAATGGTTTCTCAAGCTCCAGAAAAAAAATCGTACTACGCTGCCAAATTCCTACTATCTTATATGAAAGATCTTGGTTCGAGAAGTGTTGTTACCAGGCGAAGCAGGTCCCAAAATATCTTACTGCATGAAAGATCTGAGTTCGAGAAGTGTTGTTTCTAAAGATTACCTCTGTGGGCTGAGCTGCTTCCGGCGGTATGCGAACAACGAGATGAGATGAGTGAGAATCGCTTTAGATGTACAGAAAGAAAACGGGAAATTGTTCTAATTTCTTTATTATTTGTGAAAATTAAATCATAATGGCATTCTTGTTATTCTATGGAAATGGGTTATATAAATTGTAATTGCCCAAAACACTGAGGTCATTCTAACATATTTCCTTATGAGGAGTTCAATCGCCACATTACTTTTGTGAACTTGGTCATTCTAACAATGTCCTTATGAGTTCAATCGCCACATTATTGTTGTGAACTATGTCATTCTAACAAATCTCCCTTATCTTTTTAAAAATTATTTTTCATAAACAATAAGAAACTCAGATAAACAGTTCAAATTTTTAAAATTGACTTAAATTATCTAACTTTTTGGAAGTAATAATACTAAATTAATAAAAAGTTATAAAAGTAGATTATAAATACTATATCACTTAAAACTAAAATATAATTGTTAAATAAAAATAAATATATTAGTGAACCCTATAAATACAACTACAGATATATAAAGTTTAAATCCGTGAGAAAAACATTTACATTAATATTTACTAATATATAATCAGAAACAAATTATTATGAAATAATTATTGTGAAGTTTTTTATCTTAAAAGTATTTTTTACATTTTTCAAAATCTAATGATTATGTTAATTACCATATTTAAAATTTCAAATTCTATATAATAAGATGGATATTAAAATCCGCTTAATACATTGATAAAAATTAGAAACCTAGAATTAATAACCCATATAATTATGATATGTATTTAGTTTTTAAATTAAGATATGTTTTAAGTTGTTCAACAATTATGTCATGTAATTCACTAATGAAAAACTTGTAGAAATAATTAATAAATTTTGAATTAATTTGGAGGATTCAAAATTACAAGAAACGATTTTTCTAAATGAATAAAAGGATTCATAGTAGATATTAAATATAATATTATTTTAATTATATATAAATATATATAGGATGATTAAAGATCAAAATTTTAATGGAGCCTATGAAAAAGTTTTAGATGTGTAAACTTCAAAAATAAAAAGTAAATTTACATTAAAATATAAATCTCTTAACATAGAATCACACACAATAACAAATTATTATGAAATAATTTAACTTCAAAGTGAAAGGTGAATTTATATTAAACTATATATCTCCAAACACAAAACTACAAAAAATAAAAAATTATGAAATAACTAATCTGAGCATAATAAAACTCACATACATATTTTTGAAAAAGTATGTTTATCAATTTTGTAGCATGGATACAGATATTGATAAACCATAACGAGAATGCAAAGTAGAAGAGAGAACGATTAAGCGCGACTTGAGATCAAGATTACAGCCTTTTATAAAGTGCATTGTTATGACTTTCGTGAACTACGAGTGAAAATTGATGTCAGCTATTGTATAGCATTAAAAAGTAGACTGTTATAATTCCCAACCAAACTAACTTAGAGAAAGTACTTTCAGTCTTTGGCTTAATATCTAGTTAAACCCAATTCCCACATACACTTCATGATATCTATAATAATTTCATTGACTTTTCTTAGTAACGATACTCAAAAATTCAGAATCTTAGGAGCAATCTGAATCAATGGCTCCAANGTAGACTCAAAATTAAAACGCCACATGGCATAATGTGGTACACTATGTGTACGCCATGTGTACGATGCCATGTACACCTGGTTTACCTATACGCCATGTACACGTACACTTCTTTAATGGCGTACACCATGTACACCAGGCGTCGCTATGTACCCCTTTCATGTTGTACACCATGTACACCAGCGTACACCATGTACACCATGTACACCATGTACACTTTGTACCCCTTTTTATATTTATATCAATTTTTATAATTTTTATATTTTTATTTATTTTTATATTTTTTAATCTTTTTACATTTTCTAATAGTTTTATAATTTTTAAACTAAAATTTTTTAGTTTTTTAAAATTTTTATAATTTAATAATTTTTATATTTTTTATAACTTTTTACTTATTTTTTTATAATTTTTTGTAATTTTATTATATTTTCTAATATTTTTTCATATTTTTTCATATTTTTTTTTTCTATAATTTTGATAATTTTATAATTTTTGAAATTTTTAATAATTTTTAATAATTTTTATTTATTTTTAATATATTATCTAATATTTATAATTTTCTATAATTTTTTATAATCAATATATTTTTATGATTTTTTGTATTTTTTTGTTATTTTGATAAATGTTTTGTAGTTTTTTATTATTTTTTTATAATGACCATATTGTTTTATAATTTTTTTTATTTTTCTATAATTTTTGATAATTCTTATAATTTTTTGAAATTTTTATAATTTTGTATAATTTTTATTTATTTTAAATACTTTTTTTAATAATTTCAAAGTTTTTATAATTTTATATAATTTTTATTTATTGTAAATATTTTTTTTTTTAATTTCAAAGTTTTTATAATTTCATTTTGAATTCTCTAATATATTAATTTTCATTATTTTTTTGATTTCTATGTTTTGTAATTTTTATAATTTCTTATATTTTTATTTTTTTATATTAATTTCGGAAAAAAATTTATATTAATTTTTTATATTTATAGAATTTATTATATTTCTTATATTAACTTTTTGAAATAAAGATAAAAGGGGAACAGATTATTTATCTCTCTTAAACTACCCACTAAAAACTATCAAATAGTACCAAAAACTACCTATTTCCCAATACCCTATGTAAAACTACCCAAAAACCAATAAAACCTGAAAAACTACCCATTTCGCAAATTCACCCTTATATATAAGATAGACTTTAAATCCGTGAGAAAAACATTTACATTAAAATTTCCTAATATATAATCAAAAACAAAAACAAATAACTATGAAGTAATTATTGTACTTTTTATCTTAAAATATTTTTTACATATGTCAAATCTAATGATAGACGATTATGTTAATTACCATATTTGAAATATCAAATTCTATATAATAAGACAGATATTAAAATCCGCTTAATACATAGATAAAAATTATAAATCTAGAATTAATAACCCATATAATTAAAGGCATATAATTATGATGTGTATTTAGTTTTTAAATTAAGATATGTGTTAAGTTATTCAACAATTATGTCATGTAATTCACTAATGAAAAACTCGTAGAAATAATTAAAAGATTTTGAATTCGATTTGGAGGATTGAAAAATTCCAAGAAACTATTTTTCTAAATAAATAAAAGGGTTCACAATAGATGTTAAATATATTATTATTTATAATCAAATAAATGATGATTAAAGATCAAAAAATTTACTAGAGCCTATGAAAAAAGTTTAGATGTGTCAAATTTAAAAATAAAAAAACTAAAAACTAAATTTACATTAAAAAATAAATCTCCTAACATAGAATCACACACAGTAAAAATGAATATGAAATAATTTAACTTCAAAGTTAAAAGGTGAACTTATATTAAAATATATATATCTTCAAACCCAATATTACAAAAAGTAAAAAAAATTATGAAATAAGTAATCTGAGCATAATAAAATTCACATAAATATTTTTGGAAAAGTATGTTTATCAATTTTGTAGCATGGATAGGGATATATTGATAAACCATAGCGAGAATGCAAAGTAGAAGAGAGAACGATTAAACACGACTTGAGATCAAGATTATGGCCTTTTATAAAGTGCATTGTTATTACTTTCCTAAACTACGAGTGAAAATTGATGGCAGCTATGGTATAACATTAAAAAGTAGGCTGTTATAATTCCCACCAAAGCTAATTTAGAGAAAGTACTTTCAGTCTTTGGCTTAATACCTAATTAAACCCAATTCCCATATACATTTCATGATATCTATAATAATTTCATTGACTTTTCTTAGTGACGATACTCAAAAATTCAGAATCTTAGGAGCAATCTGAATCAATGGCTCCAAAGCACTAGGAGAAAACTTTCTAGCAAAGAGATAACACATGGATGTGTTTTCTCCATTGTAAGTGCAGTTGTCACCTTTCAAGATCCTTTCAAATAATTCTTCCTTGATGTCTGGATGACCAAATTTAGCTGGATGGAAACCACCTCCCGACCAGTCAACCCAAGTCAAACTACGGTTAGCCAAGGCCGCTGGTTTCTCAATCGTCAACATTGTTGGGAAATAATGCTCGTCCACATAACAATAACTTGCAGATGTACAGAATTCTTTGAAAATAGGGTAATACAAAATATCTTTGACAATGGAAACTGCAAGCTCCCGGTTAACCTCAAACCATTGAGACCCTTTCCTCCAGTCCTCTATGGAAATTTCAGGGTACATTTTGCCATTGTAGCGGCCTCGGCCATCGCGACCGGGATAATCAAATGAACCCATAAAGCTGTGCTTTGATTTGGCTATGTAACCATAGATAGTTGTGAATTTGTAGAGGGGAATGCATGACTCGGAGAGGAGAACAAACCATTCATTTGAGATATCGAGCAATGCATTTGCAAGTAGCCGCCTCTCTGCATCGCACAAGGTCATTCTTCCCCATTCTGCAACCTGGAATATGATGAAAATAATTCAATTATCAACCAATATACAAACAACTACTTTAAAACAAAAGTTTGCATCTTAACATTCATACCAAAGGAAAAAGACTTGCAAAGTCTATTGAAAGCTATACCTGATTTGGTATCTGCCGACGGTAGAATACAGAGGAAGCTGGAAACTCGGTCGGAGAAGATACTTGTGAATGGATGTAAACCGAGTAATGCTTTTCATGACCCTTGAAAAGCCTCTCCCAAAGAGGTGCAAACGGCAAGGTATCCATCGTCAAGAACATAAACGCGATTTTCGGGACCCTAATAAACGGATAGTCTTTCTTTTGCGGCATGAAGGAGGCCCGCCAAAGAAGCTCTTCATCACTCATATTATGCATGAGAACTAGAGGAGGTTTTATCCATTTATCCAAATTATTCAGTTTCTCACGGCAAGGAACAAAACTAGAAGTGACTGAGGTTACTATACTATTGATTCCATAGTACTTGATTGTGGTTACAGTAATGATGAAGAAAGCAACNTGGGACCCTAATAAACGGATAGTCTTTCTTTTGCGGCATGAAGGAGGCCCGCCAAAGAAGCTCTTCATCGCTCATATTATGCATGAGAACTAGAGGAGGTTTTATCCATTTATCCAAAACATTCAGTTTCTCACGGCAAGGCACAAAACTAGAAGTGACTGGGGTTACTATATTATTGATTCCATAGTACTTGATTGTGGTTACAGTAATGATGAAGAAAGCAACTGAAAAGGCTAGAAAAAATACAAGTAGAAGAAGAAATTTGATGGGAAACATCTTATTTAGTCCTGTCCGGCCGCAAGTAACCACAATTTCCTTACATTCTTCCAACTGAACAGCTCTTCTCAACATCCTTACACTAGAAGTTTGATTAAGCGGACTCTGATTCTATGAAAGCTCATAAATCAAGAACATCAAAGTATAGCATCACAAAATTAAATTTGATCATGGCCGTGTATATACAAACTCTGCATCACTAAAAGTATCTTGAAATCCAAAATTAAAGGAAACATTATTTCCCCAAAATCCAGATTCTATTGCCAGATATTCATACAGATATATTTCTATTTATTCATTTATTAATAAAAATTCTATAATGAATTAAGTTAGGTTCATGTTCTTATATGATGAAATAAACATACCACAGAAGTGTTTATGTTGTAGTTCAACTATTTTCAACTATACATCTTAAAATGAACTATTTTCCTTAAATCAAGATTTTATACGGCCATGTGCATTCATCAGCAGATACATTTCTATTTATTCAATTATTAATTTATGAATAAAAGTTACGTTCATGCTCCACACAGAAGTATATGTT